>CAUYLG010033394.1:0-48995 GCA_963573385.1 Cacajao melanocephalus | reverse complement strand
TTTTCAGCTCCATCAATTCATTTATATTCCTCTCTAAGTTATCCATTCTCATTAGCATTTCGTTAAATCTTCTTTCAAGGTTCTTAGTTTCTTTGCATTGGGTTAGTACATGTTCTTTTAGCTCACAGAAGTTTCTTATTATCCCCCTTCTGAAGCCTGATTCTGTCAGTTCATCACACTCATTCTCTGTCAGGCCTTGTTCTCTTGCTGACGAGGAGCTGCAATCCCCTGTAGGAGGAAAGGCATTCTGATGTTGGGTGTTCCCAGCCTTTTTGCACTGGTTTCTTCCCATTTTTGTGGATTTATCCACCTGTCATCTTTGTAATTGCTGACTTTCAGATTGGGTCTGAGTGGACGTCTGGCTTGTTGGTGATGAGGTTTTTTCTGTTTCTTAGTTTTCCTTTGGCAGACACCCTTTCCCCGCAGAGCTAGGCTTTCCCGGGTTCAGCTGTGCTTACTGTGAAACTCTCAGTCCTCAGTGCTTCCAATTGCTGTTCTTGTGCGGATGGGACCAGTGGAGCCCGACTCAAAGGGCACACAGTCCCATATACTCCACACTGAGAAGCACCGCACCGTGCCGGTCAAAAAAGTTGCACTGGTGACCTGTGTGGCTCCTCCGCTTGGTAGCTCCCAGTGTGTGGGCAACAGAAATTCGTCTGAAATTGCGGTGTCCACACGCTCTCTGCGCTTTCATTGGGAGCTACAATCCTGAGCTGTTGTTAATTGGCCATCTTGGATCTCTCTCCGGCCGGCGATAAAGTTTTTTCTGTTTCTTAGTTTTGCTTTGGCGGACGCCCCTTCCCCACAGAGCTGGACCTTCCCGGTTCAGCTATGCTTGCTGTGAAACTCTCAGTCCTCAGCGCTTCCAATTGCTGTTCTCCTTGTGGGGATGGGACCAGCTGAGCCTGACTCAAAGGGCACCCCATCCCGTATACTCTGCACCAAGAAGCGCCATGCCGGGGTGCCGGCAAAACAGCCGCACCGGCCAAAAAAGTCACGCTGGTGACCTGTGTGGCTCCTCCGCTGGGAATCTCCTGGTCTTTGGGCAACAAAAATTCATCTGAAAGTGCGGCGTCCACTCGCTCTCTGCACTTTCACTGGGAGCTATAATCCTGAGCTGTTGTTTATCGGCCATCTTGGATCTCTCCAGTTTCTTTTATTTTAATTCCTCATTTTATTTTTTGAGAGTTTACTATGTGCCAGCCATTGCCATGGCTCTTTTTCACTTGCACTCTAATTAATTTTTTACAACAAATCCACTATGTAGATAATGTCACTGTCTTAAACAACAGGAAACTGTGATTCAGAAATGTTAAGGCATTACCCAAGACCACACAATAGTACATGATAGCCAAAATTTAGATGCGTTTCTGGGCAGCTGAAAAACCATTCTCTTTCAATTATATTATGTGCAGGTTCAAAATGGGGCCTTAAAAACATACCTCCCCTAACCTTTTTCCCTCTTCCAACCCTACTCCTCCTTCCTCCTGCCCACGTAAATAAATAAAACACGCAGACTGAAGCAGCAAGCAACCCAGAGTCGTTTGGTGCAAGACAGAGGCTAGTTGACTCCTGGATGATGGTACATGACTGACTTAACCAGATACTGGAGTAAATCATGACTTCTAATAGCTCAGTCGTCCCGAATATGTTTTCAGATCACTCTGTGTGTCTCTAGGGCTTCCTTGAAAGAGAAAAAACTACTCCGGAGAACTTTCACTATGTGCTTCTCACTCCCTTTGTGGCCCTGGAAACAGAACGGAACTCCTCCCTAGCCTGCTGCCCACTGCTACCAGTCTTTCCCACACCCCAGATATGAAGAAAGATAATCAGGCCCTCAAATAGAAGTTTCCCGATTATGAGTCATGGCTTACTCAGCCTTTGTTACAGAGAACCTGGAAGCCTTTGAAATATGCTGTTGATTTTGGCAGTCTTAACTCCCTGTGCTGTTATCAAGAAACAAGTTACACGACTAATTTGCTTGAGAAATTACCTCTGTAATGACTATATTAAGAAGAGCCTATGTTAAAGGAGCTGGTGTTTAATGTCAGTATATATGAATATCTACTCATTTCCCTGAACAATACTTCATAGCTAATAGTTCCTCAATAAATAGCTGTTACACTGAATTAAATATAAGCTAACATTATTATAGGGTACTTTCTATGAGCCAGCGTGATAGTAAGAGATTTTTTTTTCTCCCTCTTTCTGTACACACACATACACATATTGTATGTATATGTAAAATAAACATGTATTATGTGTGTTTTATACATGAAACATAATATCTTAGGCATAATACTTAAGTATAGACATTTAAATTTAATTAAGCTAGATATGAAAACAACAACATATGTCAGCATAGCTCCCTTAAGATTAGTCATTTTTAATAAGTACCTCATAGGGATAATTTCTGAAACAATTATGTACTATACCAGGGTAGACATTGTATAGTTTCGAGAAAAATGAATTGCTGTATTCATTTAAGTTAAATTAGATATCTACTGTTATAACATAGATGCTTTATAGCCCTTGTCTGCAAAACATAGATGATAATAGGGACCAATTACGAAGGTTGGCAAGCAGATAAAATTAGACAATGCAGTGAAATGCAGCTCCTAGCATTTTGCAGGCACTCTACAAATTGATAACCTCTTCATAACTACAGTAAGACTTTGGATATAGATAGGTATTTAGGAGAAAAATCTTGTTCAGCATTATGTGTAAAGGTATTGCTTAAATACATGCATTTGTTCTATCATTGTAAATATTGTTATTGATATGTAAACTTAAAGTATTCGCTTTAAAGTTGACTTGGGAAGGTAAAATTTTATAGTCCACAGTTTTTCAAAGATAGATTCTGAAGATTTTGCCTGAAAAAAGAAATGCTTTGTTTTTAAAATGTGCTTTAAACCTAAACAGTAGAAAGGAGGTTAAATAGAAAAGTTCTCTTTCTCCATCTAAGCCTAAGCCAATCAGTAAGCAGAGCTCTCCTGCCCATTAGAATTTGTTGAAGAACAGACAGGTAATCTAATGTAGGTCAAGACCCAAAGAAAGTTTTCAAAGTTGTTGATAAAGGAATTTCCCCGTTCTTATGAAAATTGCTGAAATACCCGGGTTCTCCTTTGTTGGATACTTCTGTGCATAGATTCAAGGCTTAAAACTGCTGCAGTCATCTTGCTACTATTTGAAGATTAGGCAGATACACAGAGGAGATAATAGCTAAGAGAGGGGCAGAGGAATAAAGCTGTGGAAATTATATTAAGCCAACCTAAGGGTTAAATCTTGACTAAGGCCTGTGAGTTTTCTCAAATTATAGTACTAGACCAGAAACATCAGCTTCATCAGGGAATTTGTTCAAATACAAAATCTAAAGCCCTATTCCAGAAAAGTGGAATCAGAAACTTAGGGTGGAGCTCAGCAATCAGTGCTTTAAGATGTCCTCAGGGGATTCTGATGTAGACTAAAGTTTGAGAACCACTGGTTTAAGCCAGTTTGAGTAATATTTTCTGTTACTTGCTCTCAAAAGTACATTAAATGTAACACCTAGTGAAAATATACTCAAATTGACTAATGATTAATTAACATAAAAGATTCCAGAAAGGGAAAGCATGCTGTAATAGGCCTGGAAGAGTGCCCTGTTACAGTGTAGTAGCTATACTCAAAGGCTTTGGACCCAGGCTGCCTCGGTTCATATCCCAGTTCCACTACTCATTAACTGTGTCACCTGGAGAAAACTCACTTAGTTTCTTCCTCTGTAACCTGTAGGTAATCTTATTGCAGTTTTGAATATTAAATTAGTTAATAAATGGAGAGCAATTAGAAATTTTCCTGATGTATTCTAAGCACTAGGTACATGTCAGCAATTACTATTACCATTGACACGCAAAATATTCATCACATCAGAGGAGTCCTAAAAAACAAACCACGCCTGACTAAACTGACCACATTAATATTCTTTTAATAATGTGAAATTGTTGGTACCAAATTACTCTCACAATAGTATTTGGATTCAAGTAAACAATTTTTTTTTTTCAGATAGAGGCTTGCTCTGTTGCCTAGGCTGGAGCGCAGTGGCGTGTGATCTGCTCACTGCAACCTCTGCCTCCTGGTTTCAAGCAATTCTCTGCCTCAGCCTCCCAAGTAGCTAGGATTACAAGTGCCCACCATGTCTGGCTAAATTTTGTATTTTTAGTAGAGACAGGGTTTCACCATCTTGGCCAGGCTGGTCTTGAACTCCTGGCCTCCTGATCGACATGCCTCATCCTCCCAAAGTGCTGGGATTACAGGCATGAGCCACCGCGTCTGTCCCAAAGTAAATAATTTTATTATGAAATGTGTGTCTCATTATAGGGATAACACTATAATTGTTTTTTTAAAAATTCCTCTGAAAAGATAACTATCAGACTCTAATGTTAATTTTTTATTTACTAAACAAATATGTACTAAGGACCAATTAATAAGATGCAAATAATTTTTTTAATGTAAGCACATGCACACACACACTTCTCTCTAATAAAACTAGAAAAAAAGGCTGGATGTTAATAGCGTTCGTCTTTGGGCAATGGAACTGTGATTTATATTTTTGTTTTTATATAATCTGTTTTTTTTAAAAAAATGTCTTGTTACTATTTAATAAAAGTGCATTTCTAAACAGCAAATAAAAATTACTTTTCTTTGAAGGAAAATAGAGGTCCAAATAATCTCAGGGCATCCAGGTGTCATTTTTCATTTGTGATATAGTAGCCAATCAATTCTGCATTGCACAGCACTCAGTTTCCAAATTCTAGATTGGTTTTTGTTCCTATAGGAAGATTCAAGCCAGACAGAGTTCACTACCTGAGTTCAGGACCAGCTCGTGTCTAACCCCCAGACTTCAAGAGTAGAAATCAGTTGTGGATGCTTTAGGGCAGAGCATAGGCACCCAAAACCACAGCCAGTGGAAAGATGCTTAATGAACCAGTCCATTCTGCCTAAGAGTCCTTTGGGCTTTATATTGGGGATGCACATAGTAAGGAAGTTGGACAAATGTTTGACATCACAAATCTCAGGAAGTCTTAATCCAGAAACCAGCCTAAGATCTCTCTCTCACAGTTGTGTTCATTAAAGGACAGATTCTCCTGGCTAGATTTAGCAGTGTTCGGTAATTATGTACTCATGAACCATGGTAGCAAGTATTCACAACCCAGAACTCCAGCAAATCACAATTTATAGTCAGGAAGACAGTACACACATTCAAATGTCTATTTACTGGGTTGATTTGTAACTATTCGTTTTCTTCCTATGTTCTTGTTCTATTCCCATCACAAACTAAATGGGACAGTGAAAGAATGGTAGCCAATATATAGCACAATTAAGAGCTTGACTCTGTAAAGGTAGTCACAGGTTTTAAGCCCATTCTAAATAATGGGATAAAGGTAAGTTTGATGGGTCAAGCATACAAAACTGTATGACTGTCAGACACCTAACCTCTCAAACCTACCTCTTCGAGCTGTTTTGAAGGCTAAAATAATACATATGCAATGCTTAACTCAGTGTCTGGTACAGAGGAAGCACTCAGTAAAGGTTAATCTTTTTTTTTTTTTTTAACTCTTAAGTTCAGAAATACCTGTGCAGCTTTGTTGAATAGGTAAACCCACATTATGGGGGTTTGCTGTACTGATCATTTTGTCACCCACATGTTAAGCCTTGTACTCATTAACTATTTTTCTTAATCCTCTTCCTCCTCTCACCTTCCACCCTCCAGTAAGCCCTAGTGTGTATTGTTCCCCTCTATGTGTCCATGTGTTCTCATAACTTAGCTCCCACTTATAAGTGAGAACATGTGGTATTTGGTTTTCTGTTCCTGTGTTAGTTTGCAAAGGATAATGGCCTTTAGCTCCAACCATGTTCCTGCAAAGGACATGATCTCATTCTCTTTTATGGCTGCATAGTATTCCATGGTGAATATGTACCACATTTTCTTTATCTGATCTATCATTGAAGGGCATTTAGGTTGATACTATTTCTTTGCTATTGGGGATAGTGCTGCAATGAACATACACATGCATGTGTCTTTATGATAGAACAGTTTATATTCCTTGGGGTATATACCCAGTAATGGGATTGCTGGGTTGAATGGGATTGCTGGATTGAGGTAGTTCTGTTTTTAGCTTTTTGAGGAATTGTCACACTGCTTTCCACAATGATTGAACTAATTTATACAGCCACCAACAGTGTATAAGCATTTCTTTTTCTCTGCAAGGGTTAATCTTTAATAATATTGTTTGTTTTGGTGTGTGTGGGGGATTCTTCTACTGTCTATATTCTCTACTATTATTACTACATAATGGAATATAAGCAGCAAATGCCATGGAGGTAAAACTCTCCTAATATATATACTTTCTTAACCTTGTAATGAAGAGAGAAGGAAATATAAATGTTTGTGTGATAATTTCCAAAAAGTGAAATTTTAGTGATTTCAGAAATGCTGGGCTTCTAGAGAACAAATAACCAAAAGGAAATTAGTATATTTGGCAAATTGTTACTTAGTAGCCTGTAGCTCAGGCCTTCCTTGGGCAAGTTGGCAGCAGGGAAAAGAGTACGCAGACTGATACCCAAGCAAAAGGGTGCTGAGCTTGGCAGTTCCCTGATGGTAATAACGAAGCTCCTAAGACCTACAAAATCCTTGCCTTCCCCTGTAAACTTCAGACCCTCCTTGCTCCATCCCTGAAGTCTATATCTAAAGCAAGTAGAGGCCAGTCTCCTCTTGGACCTAGAATAAAATAGGTCTCCTGAGGTCCCTCTAAACTTAGGGCAGCCAGTGTCACACCAGGCTGCACGTGCTGCCCTCACCAGGTCTTACTGTCCCATTCTGTTTGTTTAACTCTCAGCCTCGCAGCTGTGCAAAAACTAGGAAAGAGGAAGTTCCAGGCCACAATGTCAGATATCGTCTTATTTCACACAGCCACCCTTATTTGTAACCTACGAAGGGAAATGTGGCATCGATGGAAAATGCTTTAGCATATATTATTGAAAGAAAGAGCTTAAGTACTAAATTGTATTTTATGGGAAAAGAGACAGAGGAAGTTCGCAAATGGATGATTTTCAACAATGCAGTTATGTTTCTCCTTTACTAGGCTCATTTGGAGGATAAAATAAATAAGACCTTGAAGCCAGTTTTGGAAATATGTCAAGTCGTAGAACTGAAATGATCTAAACAAATGCTGTGTCTATTAAAAAACCTCAAGGGATCCGAAAGGACAATACTTTAAAGGTTAACAAGGGTACTTTGCTCATTAGGGTCTTCTCTCTCCTGCCAGAATACCTTGTTGTAAAACCTCAACTATGCCAAATGTCTAAGGCTTAGAATTATCTCTGCATCTGTTACATGCTCTGGAGAATATCAAGGTTCTCAGACTTTCTCTTAGTGAAGAGAAATAGAATTCTGGGTTTGTTGTGATATTTAAAAAAAATAAAAAGTATGATTCACTTCCTATTCAGACTCTAGTTTCTTTAAAAAGTAACAGTTGAACCCTTTTGCCCAGCCCATACTTTTTCTTTATTGTATGTTACATTCTATTGTTAATTAACAATAAGCATGTTCACAACGGGAAACTTTTGATAGATTCATTTTTAGAGTAAAGTTAACATGGAACTATTAAAACTTAGTGTAGAATCAGAGATCTTGAGTCTACTAGATGTATTAGCTGCTCTAGAGCTTCGAATTCAATGCAGAATTAATTCTGAAATGGTCTCTATCTTACACCAAACAATTAAAATTATTGTTTCTCCTCACGTTTTAAGAAATGCAAAGTTTCAGCAAGGACCAAAGCATCAGGGAAAAAATAGAAGAATCCTTATTCTACATAGTTTACTGATCATAAAATCACCATATGCTCCATTGCTTCTAATTGACCCCTCCTCAAGCATTTTCATTAAGTTATAGGGAAAATCAGGATGCAGAATTATTCAGGAAGCATATTGGAAGTACACTAAAGGAAATGGTAGTTGCATTGAAGTAAGAAAATGAACATTTTGATAAACAAATGGGCTACTTCTAAAGAGACAATTTACCCTTCGAAAATATTTACAATTACATCCAGCCCAAATTCATGCCGTTGTTATGATTTCAGCATGTCCTGGCCAGAACACTGGTTTAATTATTTCACAAATCAAAGAGGAAAAGCTCTTAGCACTGAGACCCATCAACTCAAAGAATTGCTTTTTCAGGATAATTGCCAAGTGTCTGTATATAGTTTGATGTTCTTATGAGTTGCACTGTGTAAAAATTCACACACTGGAGTTCTATCCCCCAGTGTGGAACTCACATTCAGTGTGTGTAAAAATTCAGAATGTGATTTTATTTGGGAATAGCGTTGTTGCAGATGCAGTTAAGATGAAGTTATACTGGAGTGCTGTGGGCTCCTTAACCAATGTGACTCATGCCTTTATATAAAGGGGAAATTTGGACACAGAGACAGAGACATGTACACAGAATCATCATGTGAAGATTGGAGTTATACTGCCATAAGCCAAGGAGCTCCCAGGTGCTAGGAGAGGGTCCTGGAGCAGAACCTTCGCTAATGACCTTGAAAGGAGCATGGCCTTGCTAACACCTTGATTTCAGACTTGCAGCCTCCAAAATTGTGAGATAATACATTTCTGTTGTTCTAAGCCCCCAAGTTTGTGGTACTGTATTATGGCAGTCCCAGAAAACTAACAGCTATTCGACTTTTTATCCGACTATTTAAAAACTCTAAATTTTGCTGCCCCTGTCACACATGACACAAGATAACAAAGCAAAGAAAGACTCATGAAACAGAGTCATAGCTACGTACCCTTCTCATCAATACGGTAACATATTGATATCACTGTTGGTGTTAATTTTGATCACCTGGTTGAGATGTGTTTATCAAGTGTCTCCACTATGAAGTTATTCTCCTCACCCCTTTCTATCATGTACTCTTTGATGGGGTATCCCTATGCACAGCCCCAACTTAAGGACTGGGAAATTATGTTGTTTCTCCTTGAGGACTGACTACCTAAATTATTTGAAATATTTCTGCAAGGGAAATGGTCTCTTCTTTCTCTATCATTTATTTATTCAATCATGTATTTAAGTCAGTATGGATTAATGAATATTTATTTTATACTTTGGATTATAATCTGATGCTATTTGATATATTTTAGTTGAATAATTTTTATATTGTGGATTATAATCTGATGCTACATGAATATTTATGTTATACTTTGGATTATAATCCAATGCTACTTTATTTATTTCGGTTGGATAATTTTTATACTTTGATTTATAATCTGATGCTACTTGAACATTTATTTTATACTTTGGATTATAATCCGATGCTACTTTTTAAATTTTGGTTGCTCAGATTGTCCAGTTTTTACCACTGGGAGCTCTTTCAGTCAGCTGTTGTGTCCCTTTGATGTACCCCTATCATTGTGTTGTGTTTGTTTGTTTGTTGGCTTTTTCTGAGTAGTCTCTCTTTTTGTGGCACTACAAATATGCTAATCTTACCTTGTGTATTTCTTGTTCCAGTCCTAGAATCAGACATTTCTTTCAAGAAGTTCTCATTCCTTTTATTGGAGAATGGTATAGGAACCCAAGAACTGGATGCTTAGTGTCCACGCTACTAAAGTATCATTGCTTCTTGGCCCTCTCAGCTGACACATTAGTGAGATATCTGTGTGAACACTAGCCTATACATATTCACATATCTCTGAATATTTCCATATGTAACCATCTTTATATATGTAAAGCTAAACATAAATTCATACTGATGCCTCTGACTAATCCATGACCACATGGGTTGTTCTGGCCTGGTCCCCTTATTTATCTGTAACCTCTCTTTCCAACAGTGAGACATCTGACGTCTAATACTCATCATCCAGTTACTTAATTGTTTGATTTCAGTATATATGTATGATGGTATTAAAACTTCTATCCCTGGCTGGGCGTGGTGGCTCACGCCTATAATCCCAGCACTTTGGGAGACCAAGGCAGGTGGATCACGAGGTCAAGAGATCAAGACCATCCTGGCCAACAAGGTGAAACTCCATCTCTACTAAAAACACAAAGTTAGCTGGGTGTAGTGATGTGCGTCTGTAGTCCCAGCTACTCAGGAGACTGAGGCAGGAGAATCACTTGAACCTGGGAGGTGGAGATTGCAGTGAGCCAAGATTGTGCCACTGCACTTCAGCCTGGCGACAGAGCAAGACTCCATCTTAAAAAAAAAAAAAAGTTTTATCCCTGTGGAAAACAACTTCATCAATGAGTAGACAGTGCTTATGTATAATTTCTTTTGCCATCTTTTTTAATCATACAGACCTCACTCATTTCCAGTTACTTAGGTTAGTAACCTTCCCCTGTAAGACCTACAGTGAGGTTGTTTCACACATTTATAATACAGTTACAATCTTTGTCATATTGTACATTTCATCCTGGGATTCTTCCAACCTCATAAATGATTTTTCTTTAATTTGTATACATTAAGCTTCACTCTGTACTGTACATTTCTGTGGATTTTGACAAATATATAGTGACACATATCCATAATTATATCATACAGAATAGTTTCATCACTCTAAAACTTCTCCTGTGCTGCACTTGTTCTGTGCTCCCCTTCCCCCACACCAAACCTCTGGCAATCACTAATTGCTTCCATCTCTGTAGTTTTGTCTTTTCCAGAATGTTATATAATTGGAATCATACTGCATATAGCCTTTCGGAATGACTTCTTTGACACAGCAATATGCATTTAAAATTCGTCCATATCTTTTCATTGCCTGATGATTCATTTCTTTTTATTACTGAATAGTGTTCCATTGTATGGATGTACCATATTTTTTCATTCATTCACCTGTTGAAGAACATCTGGTTGCTTCCAGTTTGGGACAATTATGAATAAAGCTGCTGTAAATATTTGCTTGGCGATTTTGGGGTAGACGTAAGTTTTCAATTTGGTTGGTTAAACACCTAGGAGAACAATTGCTGGATCATATGCTAGGACTATGTTTAGCTTCCTGCAAACTGTGAAACTGCTTTCCAAACTGGCTGGACTATTTTGCATTTCTGCCAGCAATCAATGACTGTTCCTTTTTTCCCACATCCTCACCAGCAATTGGTATTATCTATTTTTGGAGTTTTAGCCACTCTAATAGGTGTGTAGTATAATCTCATTGTTGTTTTAATTTCTAATTTCCCAGAAAGAAATGATGTTGAACACCTTTTCATACACGTTTTCCATCTGTACATCTTCTTTGGTCTTCCAGTCTATTTAAAAATACTTAGATCATTTATTGATTGTTAAAGCTGTATTTTAAGTTTATATCACTTTCTTATTAAATATTCTTTCCTGAGAAAAATTTCAAAAATTTTCCACAAATTTGGATTACATGGACAAAACCCTCCATACACTACCAATTGTGACATTATTGGTAGAAAGAATCGATTTTAAATGAGTATCATGTATATTTAGCAAATTATTTTATTGGTAGTCTACCTATTATCTTAAATACTATTAGAAACTTCCTCCTTTCACATCCAAGTAGGAAGACAGTGCTCATATACTTTACTATACATTACCTAACAATGAGGAAGAGGACCGACATATGCCTTAGTAATAACATTGTCTTGTTTTGTGTCCTTGAACAAGTCACTTTGCCTTGTGAGGCCTCAGTGTCTTCATCTGTTGTATAATGAGGTGAGTGCAGATAAGCTAGAGTCCCTTTGACCACTTTCATTTTCTTTTTTACTCTTTTCTATAGTCTCAGCCACTGACCAGAGGCTCATTAACACAGGATTGTTTTCTTTGGCTACCTTTCCTCCTACCATGACCACACTGAATTTTCCTTGTTTAGGTGTTGGTACTCTTTCCAGACCACTCCTCAAGTTCAATATGTACATTCTCTCACTTTTATTATCTAGAGATCAGTTTCCCTTGTTAATATGCTGTGTTTTAATTTTTTCATATCACATCTAATTAGAACTTGTTTTGCTTGAGAGTAATTAAATTTTATGACAGCAAATTAAATACAAGTTGATGGCTTTATGGTTTATCTGAAAATCATCCCAGACTGCTTACTAGAACCTAAATTAAAGTTGTTTCTATCCTCCACCAGGACTCCTTCATGAACAGGATATGGTTCTTGACGAATTTCAGCTTTCGGACTATTCTTTTTTCTAAAGGATAGATTTGAGACGCCAAGAAACTGAGCCTGAAAAACAATCAGCCACCAAAGGGTCTTACTCAGGATATATTTGATAAACTCCCTTTTCCTTGTTGTTAAATGTATCCTGTTGCCTTGAAAGAAAGGAGTACGCCTACCTATACAGTGAGCAATTTTCTCTCCAGCGAGTACCTTACTCATTGAAGTTCACCATAGGTCAGGCTAAAAGCAGCCCTGGTATGATTCGTATTTCTCACCACAGACATCCTTAACTGCTTCAGGATGTATGACTAATCAGAAGAAATATACACAGCAGGCACAATATATGACACACAGCAATCAGTTGCATAGGTTGCCATTGTGTTTAAGTCGCACAGATGGCCCCGTGAGTCATTAACTTTTATAAAACAACTTCATATTCAATGTACTGACAGAGAATGTATATGAGTATGCCTTCAAAAAGTTTAGGTAAGTCAAATGATAGACAACTGGAAAGCAGTGTCTCCCCTTTACACAGAGTGATTTACAAATCTAAGGATTATATCTTCAAAACCAGAAGAAAAAAAAACCTATCTCTAATAGGCAACTCTTCTGTTTTTATCAGTCTCACACAGAACTCAAAGCACAGGTCATAGTTCAGGGGCTTGAAGGTGTTCACAGCTCCCCTGACTGCATTTGTCATTTTGTTTGCTTGTGACGTTTTACTGGTGCTACTGTGTTACTCTTGTAGTACATCTGGCTGGCCAGATACATATTTGTGGCCTTGTCAATATCTGAAATCCAATAAATATTTATTACAGAATTGGAACAAAGAAGAGTGAAAGGGCTTTGAATAAGGGCTGAAGAGGTCTCATCTTTAAGTAAAATCTGTGACTGATACCAAAGCCTGCCCCCAGCAAGCAACTGAAGGCAGCTTCCTGTGGGGTGACATGCTTATCTGATCTGCCCACTCTGGGTGGGCCCTCAGACTTTAACAGCTAAAGTAGATCCAGAAACTCTTGGGTGTAATAATAGCTAGAAGGGTTTTAGATTGGAACTCTACAAAGATGACAAATTTAAAATTAAGGAATAATTTGTGTATGCAGATTACTATAGAGTTAACCCACACATGAAATCAATCACAAAAAAGGTCTTCAAGTATATTATATGCACCCCTATCTAATAAGGAATTAGTTCTTTTAAACAAATAAAATATTCTTTGATGATTTGGGGGTCTAAATTTCTAAGTTTCCAATGGTTCTATGTATTTTTCAGCTGTCCAGTTTCCACTGTTGCTGTTTTGTATGTCTAAGTTGGTTTTTTACTAGAAAAATAATAATAAAAGCTAACTTTTCGTAAGGACTTTCCACATTTGTAGAACTCTTCTACATCCTTTATCTGTATTTTAACTCATGTTATTTCCTTCTATCATGGACCTTATTACTATTTTTCAGGACGTTCTCTATCTCTGAGTCCACAGCTGCTCAATGTTAGACCTTAAAAGCTGTCTTATCAGTTTTGAAAGTGCTGATAAGGCTTTCCTTTAGTGCTCTCTCCTGAATGTGGGTGTGGAGTTAGTGACTGCCTGGGAATGACTGCTCTGTCTCTGTGGCTTTGAAATGTCTGTCTCTTTCTGCCTGTGTCCCACTTGCTGAATGCTGAGTGAACTTCTGGCATGTAACATCTAGAATAGAACCAAATTGGAAAAGCTTTGCCCATTGCACATGAGCATGGATAATATGACTCTCTCTGTGAAAGATCAATAATAATAGTGCTACATGAGAAGAATCATGATTACTCTTATAGGTAACTACAACAAAAATCTACTATTGCCAATTACTCATCTACTATTTTGGACCCATCACTTATACAAAGTATATGTGTACTGTCTGCTACCTAATTTAGCTGCACTGATTCATTTTTCACTTTCCATCTCTCAAATATATTTTTGCATAGATAGCATTCTGAATAACAAAGAGTTTCTACATGTCTCTTATGGCAAATGACATTACTGGAGTACAGCTTATTCCATGTAGAACGATTTTACACTTGCCAATAGAGATCTCATTTTACAATCTGTGTATTTCTGTCAGCACTCAGTTCAGAAATTATACAATTACTAATTTAAAATGATAATATTTGAGTCCTTACTGTGCTAAGTACTTCATATTTATTATCCCCCTTAATCTTCACAACTTTCCCATGAGATAGGTCCTATTCTCAATCCAGTTTAACATATGATCAGTCTGAACTGACTTGATGTTAAACAACTCAACGGAAACAGGTCTGCTGATTCTAAAATTTGGTCTTTACCGTTATAGCTGTATCTTACAGATAGTATTCATGCTAACAAAACAAAATGAAATAATTTACTTGTTAGACGAAGAAAGATTCTACTCCCTGTTCATGTAAAATGACAAAGGAAAGTGAAGAAAAACAAAAGAAAGCCTTGGTCTTCAGCAGCAGCAGAGCTCTTACAGGTTTTCCAGGCTGTGTATAAACAGCTGAGCAGTAACATCGAAAATGTTGCTTACAGCCAAAGGGATAGATTGAGTTTCACCACCTATCATACTGACTTGTACTTAGAAGACACTCAATAACACATACTGAATTGAATCCAAGTATGTTCAGCAGAACAGCTAGCCTCAGTAAGGAAGGGAAATGTAACCTAACCTTTTTATGGTTTGCAACCTGCTTTTGAAAACCACATGTGTAACAGTAATGCACTTGAGCTGTTCCTGCTTGATGGTGTTTACTGGTGCTACCATGTTACTCTTGCACTACATCCTTTTTTTCTTTCAGGCTTCACAGTGGTGCATGATACAGACATGACAGATATTACTCATATTAGTAAAAAACACTAATGTCTTTAGTAGTGCACATATTTAGTTATGTACAGTGGATATTTGATTGCAATAATTCTGAAGATTGAAAACTGCCAAGCAGAGAGGGGTAGTGAGCAGTTTATACCTCATTTTGCTCCGGGAGAATTGACTTTGGTGAGCTTTTAAAATCTTGATGATATAGATTGAACCCCATATTTTCAGGAATCTCTAGATTATAAAAATTTAATCCAAGTACTGCTTCTTCAGACAGATATATTGAGTTCTATTTAATTCCATATTTGAGACTATTAGCAGACTTTGTCCCTGGAGATTTAGAGAATTCTTCTCTGCCCCAGTCTTAATTTAGACTACCTTATGATAAAAAAAAATTTTTTTTTTAAATTCTAGTTCTTGGAAGGTTTGTGTCTTTTATTTTGTTTTGAGATGGAGTGGAGTCTTACTCTGTTGCCCAGGCTGGAGTTCAGCGGCCAATCCCAGCTCACGCCAACCTCCCTCCCAAGTTCAAGCAATTCTTGTGCCTCAGTCTCCCGAGTAGCTGGGACCACAGATAGTTGTTCACAGGATTATAGGAATTGAGACCAGGCTCTGACAGGAGGGACTTACCAACTTCATCCTTCTCCCACCTCCCATTGCAGGTGAGGCTATGACAGGAAATTGGTCTGGAGTTCGTGCTCTGCTGCCTGGACCAAACTGTGAGTAGCTCAGATGTGTGCTGTTTAAGATAAAACAATCAGGATTTTGGTAAATAAGGGGAACAACTGCAATGATCTCTTCCAGGCCACTGTTGCCATATTACACGCAAGTAGGGGCTGAGGGGGAAGTGGCATCTCATCTGAAGGAAACAGATAGTGCCACTGTCAATCAATGAAACAAGTATGACCTCATTTAAAACAACAGGAACAACAATAAACAGGCCAACACTAGAGTTTGGAGGTGTCTGGAGACTCCCATTTGTGAGTTTGAGCTGGTCTCCATGAGCCCAGAAGCTATGGGAGTGAGTGGGGAACTCTGCAGTCCAGTTGTGTCTGTGAGTCCTAAGTAACCACCACTGATAATAGCTGTTGGTTACTCTGTATTAGACTTCCAGGTCTTCAAGGAGGTCTTGTTAAACTCACAGACTCGTGTCACCGGTGCTAAGGGGAATTAGAAAGAGCCCTCTCTAGTGCTGAAGAAGTATCAGTGGTGATCACTTCACCTCAGACAGTCCTACCCCAACATCCACAGAACTCGGTGGGAGTACAAAGGAGACTTGCACTCCTATGTCCAAATATTTAAATGTTATAAATCAAACTACCTAATTTCCTGAAGTATGTCTCATCCTCCTACCTTGACAAATCTATCTTCATAATGACTTGAAGGACAGTTGAAATTTAGAATTCTCCACCCCCTGCTCTCTCTCCTGCCCATCACCCACAGCCCTCTTTTTCCATGCTCACTCTGTCTCATATGAGGAAGGGCCTTGCTCACCATGTGTGGATATCCCAAGTCATACTTCCAAGCTCCACACACCCTCCCACAGAAAACAGTCACCTTTAGCTGCATATTGAGCCCCCAGAGTTGCACACAGGGATACATTAGCCTCAGAATGGGCCAGAGAAGAAGCCTGAAGTCCTTCCAAGCAGAAGAGTCTTGAGTCCTGGGTACCCAGAGAACGGTCTAGAAAAGGGGAAGTAGGCCCAATGGATTCTGTACCCCATGGAGAGCAGCATGGCTGGAAGAAGGTTGGAGCAAGTACCCTTGTTCAGCTCTAAGAGCAGGAATGCCTGTAGAATACCGTTTTCCCAAATGATCACCTCCAAAGTGGGAGCAACAACAGAATCAACAGTGAAATGGAAAAAAGGGACCCAGACAGAAGAAACCGTAAGGATTTACAGCCAAATGTGGCAAACTATCAGAGATCACAAGATCCCTGAGGAACTCTCAGAAATAGCTGTAACACTTTGAGAGAAGCTCATTTCAAGCAAATAGACTTTTGGAAGGTTCACTGTAAAATTATAATTTGAAAATAAAAGGTTGCACGTTTGGAATATGGATGCCCTAGGAGCAGCTTACATTGCATCATTCCTTCCTTAAAATGCATTCTCTAGGTAGGATAAAATAGGCTCAAAGGTGATGAGACTGATCTGCAGTCACATCTCCACAGCATAGGAGAAATGTCCAGTGCGCTTGTGTGTCAAAAATGTACTGAGAGAAGTAGCCAGAGGAGGTCAAGAAAGTTTAGGGCAGGTTTATTAATGAGAACTCGGCAAAGTACCTTGCTCATGCCTGGAAACACAAAAAAATTCTCATTCCATTGATTTCCCTTCACAAACCTTCCTACCTGGCTGATTTTTGCTGTTGAGTTAATTGAATTCCTGTTTGTTGAGAATTTTTTGATATAGTTTTTCTATTCCCTTTGCCTCATTTTCTACAGTGGTGTATTTCTCTTTCTCCCCTCCCCTCCCCTCCCCTCTCCTTCCCTCTCTTCCCCTCTCCTTTCTTTCTGACAGAGTCTAGCTCTGTCAGCCAAGCTGGAGTGCAGTGGTACGATCTCTGCTCACTGCAACCTCCTCCTCCCGGGTTCAAGCAATTATCCTGCCTCAGCCACCCGAGCAGCTGGGATTGCAAGCACCTGCCACCACACCCAGCTAATTTTTGTATTTTTAGTAGAGGTGGGGTTTCACTGTGTTGGCCAAGCTGGTCTCAAACTCCTGACCTCGTGATCCGCCCGCCCTAACATTCCAAAGTGTATTTCTTAATGCTAAGTATAATGGATTCTACTTTGAGTCAATATTATTATCCTACTTCCCCAGTACAGGATTACTGGCCTTATTGAGAAACTCCTTGCCTCAATCTCATGACTTGGGAATTTTTTTCTTGCCATTTTTAATGCTTCTTTCTCACACTGTGTGACTCATCTTATACCCCTAGACATCTACTACACATATACTTTGCACTTTCAATGAAATTTTAAAAGGAGCCAAGAACATATATAACCTATTGAGCACCTAAATTGTGCTAGATACCTTTATCTTCATAGCAATCCTCCGTGATAAAAACAAAGCAGCGATAGCACTCCACCTGGACAGGTGAGGAAGCTGGCAGAACTGCTTAAGGCCAGTAATGGTGAAGCTAGAATTTCAGCCTCAGTCTGACTCATTCTGTGTCCTTTTTATTATGCTAGGCTCCTCCTGTGTTTTGTAATACAGTAATTTACTAAGCATGCTTTTTCTGAAAGAAATAAATCATTATAGTTACTACTCTGTGACCCATAAAGTGTGGTTGTCTTGAAAATGTTAGAGCTAAAAAGAATATTAGAAGAAATGTCTAGTCTGATTCTCTTATTTTATAATCCAGGAAACAGGAGCTTAGAGACATTGAATGATTTGCTGAAGATCTTGCGGTCTTATAAGGTTATATACAACCTTAGATGATTGTTCTCTAAACTCTTATTCCAGCTTGTTTGTTGCTTTCCACAGACATTTTTAGGGGCCTGTATGAACCCAATTTGCCAATCCTGAAAACATTAATGTATAATGTTCTCTGTGTCACCATTTTTTAATCTTCCCAATTCAATAATGAAACCCAATGTTCTCTAAATGACGATTTTATAACTTTGAATTACAAGTCCGCAACTAAAATTCAGAAACTGAAAAGGTATATACAGAGTGTCACTTTTCAAAATATAAATGAAAAGTTATTACTATTTTGTTATCAGAAGGCTGATAATGTCTAGAATATTTTTAAAGGTAGAATACTTGAGTTTTAAAAGAAAACCTTTACTCCGTAACTATTCCATTAATAACTATATAATTGCCCTATAAATAAATTACTTAAATGAATTATGGTAACTACTGTGATTTATAAAGAGATAAAGTGTGGCAAAATTTACTTAACTTCAATGATGTAAAGTAATTCCCAGTAACACACTCAAATAGAACAGCTTATGAACCGTGGATCAGAAGGCTAACATGTACAGGATCAAAATGAAACTACTAGATTAAAATAGTGAACTGACATTCATTAGTAGTTAAATCTTGATTCTGAAGCATCCTGCCATTTCTACCACATCATTAACAGACAGTAATCATCATGTCAAAGAAAATGGGTGGGGTGGGGGGGTGGTACGAGAGGAAATGCTCTATCGTTGCCATTCCTGGGAGTGATTATGCCATAAGGAATTTCCTAACAAACTAGAAGGATTAAGGTTAAAAGAAAAACAGCTCATCAAAAAAAAAAAAAAAAAAAAATTATATGTGTGGGACCACACACGTTTTCAAAGGAGTATCTGGTTTATTATTCAGTGTTGCTCAGGAATAATGTTAGAATTCTTACATGCCAGGAGCCAGAAAACTCAAAGGTTAAATCAACACCCAGCTGCTTTATTCAGCTTATCGTGTGTGTGGTAACAGGAGCAGTAGGATAGACGTTAAGGAGTTTCGCTATCCACCCACCTACCTAATCACTTATCTGTGTATCTATCATTGTACTTACTTTACACCGTGTATAAATGTCTGAACAGCCCCACATTCTAATATTTACTCAGTTTGCTTTGGGAAATAATCATAAAACAGTTATGTTATTTAAGACTGCTTACATTTTTAAAAATTTGGGTAAGTCAATAAGGAAATCCTCAAAACAATTCTTTTCATGAATATACTACATTTTTTCCTTTTGGAAAATATAATTTTTCTCTCTTGGGAAAGTAGCAAAACATTTTATTCTGTAGATATGTGTGAGATTTTCTGGTAAAATTAATGACTAAATATAACCATAGAACTTTTTATTTTATAAGAATAGCATAGTGTACTGACACAATATACAAAGTTACATGGCGTGAAGTTTTAGAGAAGTCACTACCCTAACATATCCCTTATTTGAATTAATTATAGGCAGATAAAGGGATTTCAGTACAAAGTAGTGTACAACACAAACTGGGAGAAAATAAATGTATAGTAATTTAATTTTGTGGGAAAATATACACATTAGATGATAATATAGCCTTGGCCTCCCATCAGAAGAATCTATGACCTGCTTGTCCACAGCCACTCTCACCTGTCTTTAACTTTCCTGCTGTCACGGTGGAGGAGAGGTCTCTCCTTCTTTCTAAGGCCAAGTTCTTCCACGTGTCTTGTGAATCCCATCTGTGAACACCTTCTGCATAGACTTTGCACTATTATCCCTACTCTCCCCGCAGTGTATCCTCAAACTCATTCCCTCATTAATTCTCCCCCTTAACCTTCCCTTTCAACAGCATTTAAAGTTGCCTAAGTCTTTTTCATCTTACACACTCACACACACACGCACACACATGCACACACACACACAGCTCTTCTGTCCTACTGTCCTTCACAGCCAAACTTTGCAAGCCTTGCTGTCTTGAATTTCTTCCTTTTACAAAATGCATCAAAATATTTCACATATGTATATACTTCTCAACCTACTTCAGTCTGAATGCCACTCTGCCTAAACTACTCTTGCTTAAGTCACCGATGACCTCTGTGTTGCTAACACCCACGGCCAGGTTTGATCTGGATCTTACCTAACATTTTCTCAGCATTCAACATGGGGAATGTTCTCTGCTTCTTGAAATAGCCTCCTTCCCTAAATGGTATACCACTTCCTTTTTCTCTGTCTTCTCTATTTTTCCCTCCCAGTCTCCTTTAGTATCTCTTTCTCCTCTACTCCATGTTTGACAGTTCCTTGGGGAACTGTCTGAAGTGCTGCTCTTTTCTCTTTCACACCACTCATGTCCTAGGCAATCTCAACCACTTCTGTGTTTCATGTACCATTTGTATGCAGACAACTCTCAACATATATACCCAAACCAAACCTGGATTCTGCAATCCAGAATGATACATCTGATTGACAGTTCAACATCTCCACTTAGATATAGCACAGACAGCTGAAACTCAACGTGTCTAATGCTGAACTCCATTTTGCACCCAAACCTTTCTGCTAGTGTTTCCTAATGAAGAGTGCAGGACTTACTCCGTATTGCTCTTGCCAGAAACCAGAGAACAGGGTTGGACCAAAACTCAGACAACAGCAAACCATTTGTTCAACATTTATTTAATGGGTGTATTAGTTTCCCAGGGCTTCCATAACAAATTATCACAGACTTAGTGTCTTAAAACAACAGAAATTGATTCTCTCATAGTTCTGGAGGCCAGAATACTGAAATCAAGGTGTCAGCAGGGCGAGTTCCCTTTGAAGTCTGTAGGGAAGAAAGTTTCCTTGACCTTTCCAGCACAGGAGGTGGCCCCAGGCCTTCCTAGGCTTGTGGCTGCATAACTCTAATCTCTGCCTCAATCTTCACACAGCATTTCTCTCTGTCTCTGTTTCCTTTACTCTTCTTATAAGGACACCAGTCATTGGATTTAGGGCCCACTCTAAATCTATTCCATCTTGACATCTTTAACTAGTTACCTCTGCAAAGGTTATTTCTAAATAAGGTCATATTTTTAAGTTCTAAGTGACTTAAATTTTGGGGAGGGCACTCTTCAACTTACTACAGTGGGAGTAGAAAGGAAAAAATTTCTTAAGTGAAAAAATATAGATAGAAACATACTTCCACTGGCCAAAGCAAGAAAATAGTCTGGGGAAAAAATGAGAAAACTCTTTTCACAGTTCCCACAGCATTTGTTATCTCAAATTGTAATTTTTTTTCCTTTGATCCAAACTTAATAATTTCCTGTTCAGTATACAAAAGGATTTTAGAGTAGCACTTTCCAGTTCGAAGTCTTGAATCTCACTTTAAAGTACAACATAAGAATACTGTTAAATGGACAGATCTCTGTCAATGTATAAGTGCTTGCAGAAAACTTTGATTTTTTTCCTCTTAAATTGTGTGCTACATATATGTTTATTATATAATTTGTCAGGTATGTGTTTATCAGCCCCTATTTGAATGAATGAAGTTCCAAATTAGCATAACTAAAAGTTTTATTCCATATACAGAAAAAAAAGGGCTTCCCCTGTACAGTTTGATGTGCAACAGGTGACCCATTCATCTTGGTTTGCCTGGAATTTTCAGTTTAGCACTAAAAGTTCAATATCCTGAGGACCTCCCTCCCCTAGTTAGTTAATTACCCCACTGTACAATTAATTTACCTTGATGTACAACGTCTCATTATCTCCACCTGCAAGAGAAATCCTTTCTATCTCTCATCCAGGGCTCCCATTCCTTCCTGATTGCATATTCAGGATTCCTTAATGCTTATGGAAATGTTAGAGTCTGGGAAAAGGGAATATTGCCTAGCTTGGTCTCTGTCAAAGCTCTCACAACAGGGAATGATACTAGTGGCTTAGGAACCTGGCCTTGGAATCTTGTGAGTAAAGGATACAAGCTGATAACAAACCCCAGCTTCTGTAGCAACCACAGGAATCAAGGTAGCATCCTACTCTATGGAAGCAAATATTTGGGGTGGGGAAGGGCTTCCCATCTTCAGTGATATGTGGGCACACCCTGGTGGAGTCCTCCCATAGAGTGGCTATGCCTTGTGAGTTACAGCTCTTTCAAGCTTTAGTCGACTCACTGGCATTTAACAGTGCAAATTCAGGTTCTATTGTGCTTATCTTGCTGGGCACTGCTTTGTGGTCCATTAGCCATGAGAAGTCTCTGTGAATGCTGGGTCCTAGGGATCTCACACGGAGGAGGGGGTGAGCTTGAGAAAGGGGAAGTGCTGCCTATGCCCTAAAGGTTGGCTCAGAACCCCGCACAGCCAAGACCCACTGTTCTAATGGCTACCACTAGGACCAGAGCAGAGGCCTGCCACAGAGGTTCCTAGGGAAAGGCACCCTCACCACCCCCACCACCACCAGTGTCATAGACAGCCATAGATTTTCATTCCCTGCCTTGCCAGAATCCAATGGATGTATAGTTCTGGTCCTCAGCCTTCTCATGGCTCACCCACAGCCACCTGCTAGGTACTCACTACCTTCTCATGGACCCCAGATCACCATCTTTCCAACTCCTTCCCTCTTCCCAACTTCTTCCCTCTCCTGGGTGACAACTCCTCTTTAAAAATTGAGTTTTCTCTCCTTATATCTGTCGTTTTAAGGGAAGCCACCTTAGTGATTGCCTGGTGATTTCCTGTCTCCATTCATATTGCGACTTATTGTTAATTCGTCTCCTGAAGGAAGGAAACCAAACCTTCAGTTTAATATCTAGCTTTGTGCCCTTTCTGTAATATATCTTAGTAAATGATTGATAGAAAAACTAGAGTCATGGCTACGAGGAAAACACTAAGATGAGTTCCAGGTTTCTATAACAGAAGAAAGGATATGGTAGCTCTTCCTGATTTCTGTAACAGAAGAAATGGTTCTGTAGTAATGATATTTTCGTAGTGAAGACATAGGATTCTTCTGCTCCTTCTAGCCATAGACACCCTTGATTGGGGTCCAAGAACTGGTTTCCTTTACACCAAAATACTCTACCTGGATTGAGTAGTGTCCAAGGCTGTGGGGTCAGGCACTTGAACAGTACGACTCCATTGTCTGAGTTTCTTCCCATTTTGTCAGAGCTCAGCAGCAGTTCATCTGATATATGTGGCTGCTGTTTGCTTGTTTTTTCTATCCACAGCTTGAGCCATCCATTTGTTTATTTTGGTTCTTTTTGAAAGGCCCTCTTTGTGGTCTTAGCACTGTAAGTAGATGGAGTGGAACAAGGAGTTAATGTGTAAAGTTTTTCATCTTCAGAGAGTTTCGTTTCAAACTAACTCTGGGTCACATGTGCACTGAGTTCAGTTTTTGTTTGGATAGAATGCTTCAGCTTGGAGAGAAAAAGCAGGAAGTGGGACATTCCAGCCCCCAGGCAGCAGCTTCTGCTTGTCAAGCCTTTCTTGACAATAAGGTCACAGACATTTAATAAAGGCGGCTCTGGGAAGTAATTTACAAATTATGCTAGGAGCAACAACAACAAAAGGTTTATTATTAAACTAGGAATGATATGTGCACACTAGCAGAAATCAGATTTTAAAATAAGTTTACCTCCAATCCATGTATCAGGAGACTGAGCCAATTACAGAGAAAGACACTTTAGGTGGGAGGGAAACCAAGGCCAGAAGTAGAATCATACTTCCTGCAAATCATCTGCGTGTGTAGAGGACATTAAGGAGGAGAAATAAAACATTCTGCCCAGGTTGTGAAGGCTGGTAACCAGAAAACAGAGCAAAGAGCTGCTCTTAGGGACACAATGAAACACATTCAAGTTTCAGCCATGAAGCGACCTTGGAGGGCAAGAACAGCCATCAACCCTAGGTTGATGCTTTCTGAATAAGGAAGCCAACAAAGAAGACATAAAGCATGGCTGCAGCTCCTACAGTTATAACGTGACAAAACATGCATTCAAAGTAAATGATTGATCACCTTCTGGTCTTTCCTGAAGTCTAGAGTTGACAAGTTCTGGGCATTAAGTAACTGTTTCCTGTTTCTTTCATTCCATCTCTGGGAAGGTCCCAGCATACATTCTACATCATTCCACCCACTGACAAGGAGACCCTGTGTGGGCCTGGATGAACCAGAAATAAGCTCTGACATCTTTCCTGAATTCAGAAGAGGCAGTGCTGTCTTTGGGGAGAAGACTCAAACACCACCCAGTGTCAGGATGATGAGTTTATGGTTAACTTAACATAGCCCAATTTCTCAATTATGCTAATAGTCAAATAAGGGTCAGACTGTCAACATCTTCAAAGAGAAAACATAGCAGATAATGTACTTTCTCATTGTAAGCATACTTTATCATTCTAATGTTCCACAAAGAATCTGCATGTACCTGAATCAAACATTCTAACCAGGCCAAGAAATCATTCATGGAGTAAAAATGGAAACTGTCAAGTTCATTACAAAGCACAGCTGCTTGGGAAATTAAAGAACTCTTATTGATGTCTTTTTTTTTTTTTTTTAAGCAAGAAGGGATAGTCTGTCAAATGAGATTGTTTATGGATTCAAAATTACCCAGGTCACCAGTTAGTTATTATGCTCAAGATGGTGGCCTATTCTTAAAGGGATGCAATATCCTGCTAGTCTCCCAGCACATTGTGTTATTAGTAATGCCATTTGTGTTTGAGCTAGGAGGAAATCCAATGTCAAATGAAAAGGGTTTCTCCTTTTCATGAATTAGCCTTTCTTTAGCCACACCATCAAAAAAAAAGCGAGGACACTGCTAATTTCTCCAATCTTTTCCAGGCCGGCACCGAATGGATTCAAGGAAATCACTGAATGCCTTTATCTCTGAGTGACTCATGCTGCTGAGAGCCAGCTTTATGGGTTTGAAACCCAGCTAAGCTCTCACTGCCTCCTTTGTCTTTCTACATAGTACATCTAGGTTTAAGTGAACTCAAAAGTTGTATTTGAACAGTACAATTTGTTAATAGCTATCCCATAAAATTATATCTGTCAGTCCATTGGATCTATTGTACTGATACAATGTTTTCTTTGCAATTTAAAATATAATCTTGACATACTTCTAGGAAACTGTGACTTTATGATATAACTTTATAATGTGGTATGTCCACAGATAATTAACATCTGTTTTATTTTTAAAGAAAAGATGAAGATATAAACCCATTTCTCATCTTCTCTAACTTAACTTTTTAAAGATGACAGTATGTAGGAAAGTGCCATTAACCACATTTTACATTTTAATCTAACATCAGAAAAGAGAATCTTGTCTAGCCAAGATAAACTTGAGAAAACAGCAAAGAAGGAATCTAGCTAGATGTTTTTATTAAAATAAATGACTAAATCAAAATATTTTTTCAAATAAGATAAAATCAGCCCTGCCCTTATTAGGAAAGAAACAAAAGGTTCAATTTCATATCAAGGGTGTATATCTCCTTTCTTTAGGAAGAGTTCAAGGATTTGGAAACTTCATGTTGGAGTTCCTAATTATTGATTTGTCTTAGAACTCAAGAATTGCTTCTGAGTGAGTTTCTGAAGATGTAGGTTTGTTGCAGACTATGAAAATGTACAGAATTTCAAATGGTCTTAAAGGCCAATGTCACTGTTTCTTTAAATAATTTTTCTCATATTTTATAAACTCATACTTCATGAGTGTAGAAGCAATGTGAATTTAGTGCTCCCAATCCTTGCATTTCAATAGATCAAAATCAAGTTCAACTAAAGAGCCATAAAGATAAGCACTATCAATTTGCTAAGCTGTCATTGCAAACACAGGGACTGACTAACCCAAACAGATTATATGACCCATTAAAGTAAAAGATATTTTGCATCCTTCCTTGTGAATAAAAGTGCTTACCACTGTCATTTGTATCTTAAAATACACAACAAATGCTAACAATTATGGCTAACATTTGTCAAGTTCTTGCATTTGATACTGATAGTAATAAATGTACCCTTCCCTCAAGAATTTAAAATGAAATATTCAACACTTTCAATATATAGTTAATTAAAGACAAAAATATCCAAAAGTACTGTAAGAGTAAAACTGAGCTATATTTTATCAAAAAGAACAAAGAGTTTTAGAATACTTGAGACAAAAACTGACTTACATTTTCATCCCAGTTCAGATACCTACCAACTATATAACCTTAAGCAAAGTATTTATTCCCTCTAAGCTTTGGTTTACATGTATTAAAATTGGATATTATTTTAGAATATTACTGTATAGATTAAGCAAGAGAACACGTACAACAAGAACTCTTTTTTTTTTTTTTTATAAAAAGCAAGTATTGTGGGTTTTTTTTTTTTAATAAAAAGGTTAACTTTATTTTATTTTAGTTGTAGGACAGGGACTCACTCTGTACCCAGGTTAGAGTGCAGTGGCGTGATCATGGCTTACTGGAGCTTCAAACATCTTGGCTAAAATGATCCTCCCACCTCAGCCTCCCTAATAGTTAGGGCTACAGGTATGTGCCTATGTGCCCAAATACTTTTTAAAAAATTTTTTGTAAAAATGAGGTCTCCCTGTGTTGCCCAAGCTGGTCTGGAACTTCTGGGCTCAAGTGATCCACCCACCTTGGCTTCCCAAATTGAGGGGATTACAGGCATGAGCCACAGTGCCTGACCTCAAGTATTGTAATTAATGAAAACTTGCTCCTATACTGCTTGATATTCTCAAACTATGTGTTTTTCTAAAATAGAACTATATTGTTTCTGGTAATGCCATGATTCTGATAGGTGAGCTAAAGCAAAGTCATCAGGATTGGCATGATAAGATTCCAAGATCTTCAGGAGTTGGAAGATGGGGTTTGTGAGACCCAGAACTGTCTCATTCCCTACTGTTACCACTTAGGACTGTGAAGTAAGGAATTCACTCAAACTGTCCTGCTTTTCTTCTGCTCCAGCTTCTTTGGATCAGCTGGATTTTAGTTATATAAGTCAACCATGTCGTATCAGGGGCAGTATAAGATTAAACAGATGCACTGATGAGAAAAAATAATGTGAGATGACAACACTTTAGTTACTGAAGTTCTGCACAACAGGATGTTCTTTCCACACCACCTCTTCCTCTCATTCACTGGGGATGACAAGTTACAGTGCTTTGATGCTTGGCAACTTATCATTCCAAAAGGAACTTGGCATATCAATGAGTTAGAAATGTGTGTTGAAGTTGCCTTCCTTTTTTACAGGAGTTTCCAGAGAAACCTGTAGATGTTGGCAGAGAACATAACTTTTTTATAAAAATATAAATTAAAGCCTTTGAAGGAGCTAGCTATCTGAGAAGGAGTTAAAACTTACAAGAACCATCACTATAAAATTTCTGTAAAAGAAATATAACTGTTAACAAATCTTAAATAGATAGCACTAGGGAAGACACCATAAGACATGAAAGATCTAGCAATCATAAATCAACTGATAATGATACCTAAGGGTATTAGGTAAAGCACATACCAATATTTAATCAACATTTAACCTTTGTGCAGTCACCCAACATTCACTGAGCACCTATTGTATGCAACGTACTATGGAAGCTATGTGAAATATGCTAATATGAAACTGTCTGACTTCAGAGTCTATGGTTTAATGGTGGAAATAAATTTAAAATTTATAATTTTTGATGCCATACAACACTATACTATTTGTGAATACAGTGTTAGAATCTCTAAGAGAAGGTAATCTTACTTGGAAGGCTTCAGAGAATTCTTGGCCGATGTAATACCAGATCTAGGCCTTAAAGCCTGAGTGGGAGTTAGCTGCTGGTAAATCAGGAAGGAAAGGCCATTCCTACAGTATGAGACCAGCATTGTTCTCTGTAAATGCTGTTACAGGTAAGAAACAGCATTTACAGAGAATAATAAGCAAGTCAATGTGGAAGCTTAGCTTAAAACAGACAATGACAAGAAAACATCAGTGGTACGCAGTTTGTGAAGATGCCTTTTTTTTTTTTTTTTTTTTGAGATGGAGTCTCGTTCTGTTGCCCAGGCTGGAGTGTAATGGCACGATCTTGGCTCACTACAACCTCTGCCTCCCAGGTTCAAGTGATTCTCCTGTCTCAGCCTCCTGAGTAGCTGGGACTACAGGCACCATGCCTGGCTAATTTTTGTATTTTTAGGAGAGGCAAGGTTTCACTATGTGGGCCTGGCTTCTTTCAAATTCCTGACCTCAATCCACCTGCCTAGGCCTCCCATAGTGCTGGGATTACAGATGTGCCCAGCCAAGAAGCCTATTTTCATATTAAAAATTTTAAATGCTATGTAGAGGATCCATAAGACAGTACAAATGATGAATAGCTGTTGAAGGCATTTAAGCAAGGGAGCAAAATGAGTCAAATTTATATTTTCATTAGAGCTTTCAGATAGTGTTGTGGAGCGTACATTTGAGTAGAAAGGCTAGAGGTGCAAGAACCATTAGAAAACTTGCATTAATCCAAGCAAGAGATGACGAATATCAGAACTAAGGTGTGGTAGTAGGAATGGAGAAAAAGAATTCACTCAGGATGCATTTAGAGACAAATCTAGCCAGGCAAGACAATTGATAGGGTAAGGGGTGTAAAATGAACATCTGGATTTTTCATTTGGGTAATCGAAAGTTTGGTGAAGTCAATAAAGAAAAGAGAATGCGGTAGTTCCCCCTTATCCACAGTTTTGCTTTCTGTGGTTTCAGTTACCTGCTGTCAACTGTGGTCTGAAAATATTAAAAGGAATATTCTGGAAATAAGCACTTCATGTTTTAAATTGCATGCCATTTTGAGTAGCATGATGAAATCTCATACCATCCCACTCCACCCCACCCATGACATGAATCATCCCTTTGTCCATCTTATCCACACTATAGATGCTGTGCATCCTAGTAGCTGTCTTGGATATCAGATCAGCCATAGCAATTTGAAGTGACTGTGCTCAAGTCACTCTTATTTTACCTAATAGTGGCCTCAAAGCACAAGAGTAGTGATGCTGGCAACATGGAAATGCGAAAGAGAAGCTGTAAAGTGCTTCCTTTAAAAAAGTAAAAGTTCTCTACTTAATAAGGAAAGAAAAGAAAACATATGCTGGGGTTGCTAAGATTTAGGGTGTGAGTGAATCTTCTACCTACGAGATTTTTAAGCAAGAAAAAGAAATGTTTGCTTGTTTCACTGTCTCACCTCAAACTGCAAAATTCACGGCCAAAGTGCATGATAGTACTTAGTTATTAGAGAAAAGGCATTAAATTTGTGGGTGAAAGGCAAGAAGGAAAACATGTTCCAAATGAGGACAATGGGGCTTGGTTCTACCTGAAGTTTTCAGTATCTACCGGGGGTCTTGGAATGCATCCTCCATGATATAGGGGGACTACTATACTCTAAGAGGAACCAATGGAAGAGGAAAGATGAAATTCAACACAGTCAGTTGTACTTGAGAGGACATTGAGCTATCTAGGTGACAATGACCAATAGAAAATGGATGCAAATATTTTAACCTTGAAGAGTTGAGCCTAAACACATGCGCACCAATATATATATTTGCGTATATATGGTAATCATTAGCAAGTAGGTATTAGTTTAATCAAAAGAGATTTTTATCTTAATATGCTTTGGTTGCTATAACAAAAATACCATAACTTGGGTGGTTTATTAGCAAAAAACATTTATTCCTCACATATCTGGAAGCCGGGAAATCCTGTTCTCATAGACAACACCTTCTAGCTGTGTTCTCACATGGACAAAGTAGCAATATAGCTCATTGGGACCTCTTAGAAAGGCACTAATTCCTTTCATGAGGGAGGAGCCTTCTTGATGTAATCATCTCCCAAACGCTGTGCCTTCTAATACCATCACATTGGAGATTAGGTTTCAACAGATGAACCTGGGGAGAACACAAGCATTCAGACCATAGCAATTTTACTCAGATGAATCATCTGGAATGAGAAGAGCAGTATATGGAGGATGTAACCCAAGAGAATGGCAACATTTATATTATGAGTAGAAGAAGAGGTTTCTGGAAAAGGACGGTCAGAATAATACAAGAATAACTAGAGGGCTGCTGTTTAGCAAATATTAAGAGAAAAGGAAGCTTCCAAAAATAAAGAATGAGCCACAGCACCAAATGCAGCAGACGCCCAGAAAGATAAGGACTGAAAGCATCCATTGGATTTAGCAATTAATAAGGCATTCAGTGACCCTGGGGAGAATTATGCTATCAGAGTGATAGAAGAGGAAGTCAGATGTGAGGGCAGAGGAGCAAATAGGGATAAAGCAAGTAGCAAAACTCTTCTTTGGAGAAGTGCAAATCTGGGATAGTACTATGGGAAAGCCAGTGGGGAAAGAGAGTATTTGCTAAGTGATTGTGAAAAATGGGATTCACTTGTACACATTTATGGTTGAGAGAAACATAAAAAGGTACTTTTTTTGCTTAATAAAATCCAAGATACTATGGATTTGAAAGCTTTCTTAAAATTCATTTAAAACCACATTTCATTTCCCACCAAATCTTTCATCTACGTGCCTAATATCCTTCAATTTGGACTGATTGTGCTTTTCCTGACAGTTTCAGCCAACGTTTCTGCTGCCACCACCAATAAGCTATGAACATAGTAACATAATAGAGAAATAGGAGGGGGATGATGAGGCCCTGAAAGATTCAGCCCGAATAATCACTTTCTGAAGGGGTCCCAGTTAGCTGGTTCGAGTTAGCCAGGTTAACTTGGTTAGCCAAGTTGTCTGTGTTCCTTTGACATGTACCCAAACTGCAATCTCAAACACTAAATAATGCAGAGCCCTAAAAAGTTATATGTTACAAAGTATGGGCTTGGTCCCATTTAAGGGTTATTATTTTTTCCCAAAGACAGGCCATGGTATCCATAAGTGGTGGTTTGAAATGAAGGCAATTACTTAATTATCTTATTTCCCAGCAGAAGGTGCCACCTAGCAATTACTGTTTGGCTGCATTCCTCTTAGTGTCATCCCTCCTCCATGAACACCCAAGGGTGTTGAAAGCAAGAGCATTGTGACAACACTCCTGGGCGTATGGTACTGACTTTGGCTAGCACAGCAGCTCTGCCCAGTTTCAGGTGGCAGACTCTTCTCGGTTATTACTGTGATAATACCAGGGAAAATCAACACACAAAGTAAAATTTATTTTTGCTGCTTATCTGTTACTTCTGGTTATTTCATGTTTGCCATAGTTATTTAAAAGTAAATCTTAAGGATTTCTTGCATTTGGAACATGAACCTTGCAGTTACAAAAAGAATTTATAGTAGAACAATTTATAGTTTTTGGGTATATACCCAGTAATGGGATTGCTGGGTCAAATGGTATTTCTATTTCTAGATCCTTGAGAAATTGCCACACTGTCTTCCACAATGGTTGAACTAATTTACACTCCCAGCAGCTGTGTAAGAGTGTTCCTATTTCTCCACATCCTCTCCAGCATCTGTTGTCTCCAGATTTTTTAATGATCGCCATTCTAACTGGCATGAGATGATATCTTAGTGCGGTTTTGATTTGCGTTTCTCTAATGACCAGTGACAATGAGCATTTTTTCATGTCTGTTGGCCTTATATATGTCTTCTTTTGAAAAGTGTCTGTTCATATCCTTTGCCCACTTTTGAATGGGGTTGTTTGTTTTTTTCTTATATATCTGTTTTAGTTCCTTGTAGATTCTAGATATTAGCCTTTTGTCAGATGGGTAGATTGCAAAAATTTTTTCCCATTCTGTTGGTTGCCAATTCACTCTAATTGGTTATACTTTTATAAGCTGCCTTAAATTCTTTTGGGAAGGAGATGGAATAGCCATAAACCTGTAAAAACCCAGTAATGTTCAGACGGGGATACACAAATCAATTCATGACAAATTCACTGACAAATCAGAATGCAATTAGCAAACTGAAGAGAATATATAAGGCTAGAAATATATTTCCCTGGTGGCTTCTAGAAGTAAGGTGGTAGCACATAGATCTCTCCTTTGTTTTTGAAAGATACATCTACCAATTACCCATTGTAGACAGGTAGTGGAAGATGAATTTAGACTGAGTGAAGACCCATCCTAAATGTATAGCTATGAGAATTAACACATCAACAACTAACCTCCATGTCTTTCCTCACCTTCTAAACTTCTATTGAGTAATGATGTGGAATTGAACTCTGCATCCCCGTCTCCCTCCTCGTACTTCCTCCCAAAAGACTGTTCAGCTACTGTTCAAACATCCTAATACAGCTTGGAATTAGCCATGATTTCTAGAAAATTATGTATGTATAAGTCAGCAAGCTCTCTTCACTGAGAACCTTCAAGGCAACTGAGAAAAATCTTCAGGTTAACCTGCTGAGAAACATGTGAATTGCTTCCTAGACTCTGGAAAATATGGCTAAGTTGAGATAGATGATACATCTCTCTTGTATCTCTGAGCTGACAGTTTCACAGCTGTCAATGGTAGCTGAGGTCCAGAATAGCTCCGTGAAAATAGCTAACTCTGGTAAAGGTTTTCAAAAGCTCATTCCTGGGAATTTAACAGGTTTGCTGTTCCCAAGTTCTGGCGGGATGCTGCAGCTTCTTCTGTTTAGTATTGGAGCTACTTTGTTAAAAACCACAGGAAATAAAACACTAGTGTCACAATAAGCCACATTCATTTTTGTTCATGGCTCAGAAAGAAAAAAGAATCAATAAATAATAGCTGACTAAGAAGAGATAATTAGGTACAAAAACTATAGTTGTTTATTGACAAAACAAGAAGCAGGATCACTGGATTCTCATCTATCCTTTTTCCAGAAAGATTAAAATATGTTCAGATAACAAAAGATTTGGATCTAAGATTTATAACACAAGCTTAAATTTTAAATATGTTCTAGAATATCAAAAACAAACCGTATTTTCCAGTACTAAGATGGTAAGTTTTGGTAAATCAGAGGTCAGTGTTTTCTGTGTTTTCAGTGTAATTATACATTGATTGGTACATAATAGGTGCTAAATTAAAACCTTTTTAAATTTCAAAATTGAACTTCAAACGTTCTTACTTAAAGTTAGAGAGAACTAGAAAACAAAGGACCATTATTCTGAGAAGTTTTCTTTTTGATAATCCTTTCTTAAGGATGGAGGGGAAAAAAAAGCCTTTGACTGCCTACCTAGGAAAGAAAATTTTACATTAAGAAATATTCTAAGTTGAGTTTCCTAACATTTACTAAGGGCCTACAGTATTGTAAATGCTTTCCTCATACCACTGTACCAGTGCCTACAGGCTACACGCTAAAGAATTCATAGAGCATGTAACACAATACACATATACACACAGACACATACACACACAGACACACACAGACACACACACACACACACACACACAGGCACAGCTAGCTATGGCATGTTATAGACCTGCCATTGTCCTAATTAGTTCTCTGCCTCCACTTTAATAAATACCACTGTTTCTTCTCTTCCAGGCTACTAGCCCAATCTTTATTTCTCCATGAGTGCAATCGCACCTTTCCCTACTCACAAAGTCCTCAAATCCAAGTCATGAATCTAATACCCCTGATCAAAAGATTGAGCTAATATAGGAGAGAGTATATAATTGGCTGAATATGGATTTTAAAAAAAAGCATCAGAGCAAATTGAGTAACACATAACAGGAAAAATAAAACGATCTTTATTCACACTATTGTTTTCAAAAACGTGAAATTTTACTATCGTGCCAAACCATACAATGACTAACCAGAGAAGCCAATAAAACATGACAGTTCCTGTGGGATTAGGTAACAACGAAAACCTAAAGGCCTTGTTAGTTATGTGCCCAAAGGCCTCTTGCCATCAACCACCTATGCCAGTTATTAAAGACCAGCATAGACACTCACAGCATTGAAGGAGGTCTTATTTATTTTAGAATTACTGCATTAATCCATAATGAAAATTAAAAGGAGCTAGATGTGAGAATAAAAACCAAGACCATCAACAGCTCTCCTCAACACTGCTATTATTTATTTGCACAAATAATAATTTGTATACAAGCAAGCCTGTGGATGCCTTGAGAATGCCTGCATCAATCTTGTAATTGTTCATTTTAAACTGAGTTTAGATTTTGATCACAAAAATTTCACTATATCTGAAAGACAACCTAACAGTTTTAGAAACATAGAAAGATATTTTTATGTTGCTGTCTAGAAACCATTGATAGAAGGGAAATTTTAGACTACAATATTCTGATAATGACTCTCCAGTTTATACCTTCTCATAGTTATTTTACTTTATTAGTCCTTAACTATTGCATCCTCTAAATAGAGATGTTTACGTCCTCTCCCTCTGCTATACCGCTAAGAGATCTGTTAGGTAACCAACTGAAAAGGTGTCATGATATATCTTTTACAGACATAAAGCCTGTGGCCCATTTCTAAGAGGCTTTTATTTTTTCCTTCTCCAGAGTGGGCCTGGCTTCCTTGAAAACCTCATAGAAGAATGAGTTAAATGCAGAAGACACATAAAAGCACCTCCATTCCTACTTCTCCCATTAAGCTGTGACTCATTCTCCAAGGGTAGGGTAGTGGCTTCCTCTGGAAGTTTAATGTCACATGCAAATTGCTCTGTTAGGTAGCAGATCTAGTCTGTGAGACAACATGAATGTATAAAACATATAATTACAGCACTCTTCGTGTCAAACTAAATAGGGCAGCAAAGTATTCACACAAAGCCTGATGGATTAGCTATGATCAGAAGAATAAAACTAATGCTGGCTTTAAATGTCATTTCCTGGTAAATCCAAGCGCTTTTTTGGGTGGTTGGCGGGGGTTAGAGACAGAAAAAGAAAAATTGAGTTTAAGGGAAAAGCTTACCAAGTTCTCACCTTATGTTACTCTTTGGAAGGGGAAATTTTTTCATAGTCATTACACTTAAATACATAGATTTGGCTGGATTCAACTCTTAATCCCCACCCACACCCCTCCGTCTACCCCTCAATGACTCTTTCTTCCTTCCATTTCCACATCTCCAAAGTGAGATAATAATAATAGCACCTAACCTAAGAGTCGTTGTGAGAAATCAGATAAACACTCGACCCATTCATCATGAGAAGTAATAAAGTCAGTAATGAAGGCAATTTCATTTTATGTTTATGGTGTCCTGTTGGTTATTGCAGGTAAGAGAGAATGGATCTGTTGTTTAGAAGTATATACTTACAAGCTAAAGTGGAGTAAGGCTGGCAGGAGGAACTATAAAGGAAATGATTGACAAATGACAAAGTAACACTCTTTCATCTTCCTCAACTATTTTTATTGTTGTATGTGAATTAAAGTCTTAAATAAAAACAACCTCCTTCATATCAGAAATTTGGCTTTGATAAGGAGTTTCCAACTGGAAGGTGATTGCTGATAAAAGGGCTTGGGGAATGTCATTTGTTAAAGAAATTAAGAGCTTTATGCTTATCATAAAGCTCTTAATGATGGACAGCTCTTCCTTAGGAATCTGGTTAGAGGAACACCCTTGAAAATACTCATAGAAAGAGATATATGGTAGTCTTATTTCCATGTTTTTAATACACACAAAATTGCATGCCATTTATTAGTTTTTAGAGATTGGTTTGCCAACTGGGGCTCTCAAAGACAGAGGAGAGAGTTCAGTGTGTACCAAGTGTGGCTGGTCAAAAGCAAGGCCTGGACATTGTAAGAGAAGAATGGCAGCATTATCCCCTCCAGCAGGTGGAACAAAGATGAATGAGAGGCCAAGCCCTTTGAAAGCTATTAAAGATTAGCCTTTGACAAGCAAGCTCCTTTCGATAGTGACTTCTATTATTTCCTAGGACTAGCTGGCCGGCTTTCTGGTTACAGTTTACTCAGGTCCACACAGCATAGATACTACAGCTTCTGGGCTCTGCCTGAAAACCTGCACAAAGCCAGGTCTGATGCTCTTGCCACATGAGATACAGGTCCTGGGGTGGTGTTTCCAGCCCCCATGTGGGAGGAGAGGACTGAGACAGGCCTCTTTGAATCCTTTATCTTTCTTATTTATTTGGCTCTAAGTTGCTGTGAAAAGGGGTCACTGTGGAATTGCTTGCAGGCACACTCGTTCTGGGGCTAGCAGAGAAAAGAGGGCAGATTCTGGGGAGCCCAGATGCTACAGCCAAGAGTTGTTAGAGGCAAGGCCTCCAGTTCCTTCTGCAAAGACAGACGGAGCCTTCTCTGCAACAGACAGATAAGGCATGTCCCCTGGCAGACCGTGTTTTGATACAGTGTAGGAAATCAGATAAGAAGTTTGGCATGCAGATGTGGCAGCAAATGGTTCATGAAAATATTCTAGAAGTCAAGGTCTGGGTGGAATTTTAACCTAGCACACATTAATTGGAATAGAATTAAGAGTAATTAGCTGGACTCTGTGGCTCATGCCTGTAATCCCAGCACTTTGGGTGACTGAGGTGGTAGGATTACTTGAGGTTAGGAGTTCGAGACCAGCCTGGCCAACATGGTGACCCTCCGTCTCTACTAAACATAGAAAAATTAGCCAGGTGTGGTGGTAGGCGCCTGTAATCTCAGCTACTTGGGAGGCTGAGGCAGGAGAATCTCTTGAACCTGGGAGATTGGAGGTTGCAGTGAACCAACATTGGGCCACTGCACTCCAGCAAAAAAAAAAAAAAAAAAAAAAAAAAAAGAATTGAGAATAACAGGAAATGTTTCTGAAAGGGTTACACTGAGGATCAGAAAACAATACCCTAAAAAATGGTGCTTTAACATGCTAAACTGAAGTCTCAAGGTCTCTTGACCTTCCCCCACATGTCTCTCAATCTTCTGTCTCTTCCAAAGCACAGAATGAAGTTACTCCCTAAAGTTCTCTTATCTGCCTAAAGTAGGAACATAACAAAAAAGAAAGCAATTACCTCTGGTCCCTTCCCTGAGTTTTCATGAACTGAACTCATATCACAGGAAGAAAGACTAAAGTCTGGCAGCAATACCTAGATAGACTTTTGTCACAAACCATTGTTTGCTCTGCAGGTTTAGTAGACTTTGTTCCAGGCCTATGCACACAATGTTCTTCAAGCCCATTGAATTCCCCTAAAAATCATTTACTACCCTCCCTGTAATATCATCTACACTTCCTTGTCTTCCCTTTTCCTTTAAAGAAGGGTGTGTAACCATCTCTACCCCACTGTGTGGTTATCCCTCTGGGGTTCTCTACTGTACAGGTTAATCAATTTGTATGATTTTTCTCCTGTTAATCTGCCTACTGTCAGTTGATTTTCAGAGAACCTTTGGAGTAGAAAGGGCAGTTTTTCTTTGGCCCCTACAGTTATAGTAATATTGCCCAGTGGAAAGTATTATGAAAGCAAAGTGAAAGAAGGTAAGGGTGGCCCTTAATTTAACCATCAGCATTAAAGATGACAGTGAAGATGTGTTCAAATGCTATGCTTCTTCACAAGTGCTTTATTGACTGTCAACACTAACAGGCTTATGTAGGTGAGAATCATATTATTTTCCCAGTTATGTGCATTCTCTTCAGTGTGGAATTAGGAGGACAACCACTAGAGAGGTTAAGCCCCACCCCCTCATTTTCAATGATCTCTAGATTAGAATAAGATACAGACAAGCATAAGGGCTGAGAAAGTGGGGAGAATTAATTTACTTGATCATGAAAGTTTCCGAGATTCCTTGAGACCACAGCTCAGTGGATATCTTTCCGGAGAATTTTCTTTTTGTCACTTTTCAATCTTATTTTTCCTTTTGCATCTTTGTATTGCCTTTTTGCTGGCCTCAATACACTTTATATCCAAGGTGAGAAGACATTCTCAAACAGAACAGTACCAAGTTAAAGTCTTGCTTGCCTGGAAGGGCTTGTAATCCATTTCATGATCATCATCTGAAGGGCTCCACTGGAACCCAAAGCCCTGTGAGGCCCTCAGTACTATATCCTTCATCATTCAGCCCACTTGGAGTAGACCCACCTTGGAGAACACAGACATATAGAAAATAGAGAAAGAGGGTACCATTGCCCCACCTAAGTGTAGGCAAATAGGATATTTTGTTGTGGCATTTTTTTTTCTTTCTTTCTTGATAATTTGCATAATTGCAATACTCTTTTGATTCACTTTGCCAGTGGGGAATTGGCTCCTAGCCCTGTAAACTGCTTTTATAAAAAGCTGAAAGTCAGGAAGTAAACCATGTTGCTCCAATTAGCCTCAAATCTGACCTAATTTGCTGTTGGACTAAAAGAGAACTTTTTAGAAAAAAGTAAAATCAGTGCCCATCACTTTAGTATCTGAGCCCTAAAAAAAATGGTTTCTGTCCTCCTCCTAGCTGAGAGAGAACTGAAGCCTTAACGTTCTCATTCAAGGCCATTGTCTATGCTGTCCTCTTGTGATAGTTGCACAATAGGACTGGGGATGAGGGGAGATGGTGAAAGATGAAAGGAATAAGATTTCATTACTGTTACCCAGTCAGCCCTTGCCCACCAACTGGAGGTCGGAGTGTGCAGAGAAGCAAAACTCACCTCCATGAGAGAAAGGATGGAGGTGGTAGGGAGGTGATAGAGAGACATTCTTTGTAACGGAGAAGTGTGTATATTGGCTGAAGAACACACATTCTGTTGTATGCTACTGATTGCTCAATTTGTTTACAAGGTAACGCACTTATGTATGCTGCTGCCCTTTGTTCTTTAGTAAAGATAGATGATCCAGCAGAGCGAATCTTTGTTTCTAATGAGCTCATCTGCTCCTGCAGTCTGTGCCACACCTGTAATTATAATTAGGACCCATTGCTTGGGATGCTGTAATCCTTTCTAGTGAAACCAATTGTGAGTTCACAAGCTGAGTTACTTAGCAGAGAATGCCTGAATTGATAGAGTCAGCTTCATTAGTCCCTTTCATTGGTTATTCTGGCTGCACTTAACCTTCTATTAAGATGTAGCCAGGTGTGGTGGCTCATGCCTATAATCCCAGCATTTTGAGAGGCTGAGGCAGGAGGATTGAAGCCAGGAGTTCAAGACCATCTTGGGCAACAAAGCAAGACCCTGGTCTCTACTAAATAAATAAATAAATAAATAGCAGTGTTCTGTGCCTGTAGTCCCAGCTACTAGGGAGGATGAGGCAGGAGGATTGCTTGAACCTAGGCATTTGAGACTGCTATGAGATATGATCATGCCACTGCACTTCAGCCTGGGCAACAGAGTGAGATCTTTTCTCTTTAAAAAGATGTAGATGATTGACTTCTTTTTATTAACATGGAGGGATCCTCACATTTTCAAGGGAGTTGTGACATTAATATATTGCAACTGATTATAACTGGGACACTCTGGCCAAACATAATGAGGTGAACTTTTCTGAAAAAGATACCCGATACCAGGAATTCAAAGTATTGCTGAAGTCATACCTTATAGATGAAAGAAAGAGAATCCATGTAGAATCACAAGAAGAAAAATCCTAGGAAATGGTCCTAATAAATTATTACATGTTGACTGTTCATTTTGGTCACATCTTTTTTATGAGATGGGTATGTTTCAGCACTAACAGACTCTGTGCTGTTAAGATATTTTAGTAGTATGAATAGTCTGCCATCAAGAAAGAGCAGCCTGACAGTTTTACACATTCACTGTCTTTAGATGAAAAAACTTAACACAGAACTTTTTTGTTTCAATTATACTGAGACTTAGGGACAGCAGGACTTGTTCTAAAGTAACAGAGTTCCTTTTTTCTGAAGAGGCATTGTTTCTCTTTGATATAATGTTCCTTCTTAGAGACTTGATAAGAAAAGGAATGTGTGATTACTGGGTTTGTATGCAGTTTGCAGTTATAACCTCTTTTTTTCCCAGGATCAAAATAGGAGGAGTGGGTTTTTTAATCCACTTAAAGCAGATAAGACTCCGCCCTTGACAAGGTTTGATTTCTAAAATCTGAGCCCAAATATTACAGCCTTCAATTGGTCTATTGTATTTCAGTCAGACAAAGGGTTTTTAGTCAACTGCAGTGGCATTTCAGTCTTTTAATCCTGCTGCAAATTACTGGATGTACCATGAAATTTTTCTCTGGCATGTCAAATAAAATTCATCTTCGGAAAACAGAAGAAACAAAATGGAAACAAATAAGAATGATCTAGGACAACAATAATTAATTCCCATGTTCATCTTACGAAAAGGGCTTTTGGGTGGAATGAGTGTGTTTCACAAAAATATACATTCATGAAAGTAAAACTGCTTTTTAAGCAAGGCCTGAATATCTCTAGGGAAAAATCCCAGAATTTCACAATTAGCCATGAACATTGCTTCAAAAAGTTGTTCTCAAAGGGTAGTCCCTGGATAATCAGCATCAGCATCACTTAGCAATTGATAGAAAGGCACATCCTTAGGTCACACCCAAGACCTACTCACCCAGAAACTGGGGCTGGAGCCCTGCAATCTGTGTTTTCACAAGCTTTTTAGGTGATTCTGTTGCTCACTCAAGTTTAAAAACTACTGGCTTAGATAAGTACCCCAGCCTTCTATCCAACTACTTGTCTCCAGGTTTCCATCCACAAATTATTCTCTACACTGTCTCCACAATGTCCTTTAAAAATATTGATTCACATTGTATTATAAAGACATATGCACATGTATGTTCATTGCAGCACTATTCATAATGGCAAAAAACATGGATTCAACCCAAATGCCCATCAATGATAGACTGGATGAAGAAAATGTGGTACATATACACCATGGATACTATGCAGCCATAAAAAGGAATGAGATTACGTCCTTTGCAGGGACATGGATGGAACTGGAAGCTCCAGTTAACTAGGAAGCTCAGTAAACTAACACAGGAACAGAAAACCAAATACCACATGTTCTCACTTATAAGTGGCAGCTGAGCAATGAGAACACAGGGACTGAGGGAGGGGAGCCTGTCACATACTGGGATCTGTTGGGGGTGAAGGTAGGGAGAGCATCAGGGAGAATAGGTAATGCATGCTGGGCTAAAAACACAGGTGAATTTGTGCAGCAGACCACCATGGCACACATTTATCTATGTAATAAAACCCGCATATCCTGCACATGTACCCAAAAACTTAAAACGTGAAGAAAAATTAAATAAATAAAATAAAATACTGATTTAATTATGCCACCCCCTTCCTTAAAACTCTCTTGGAGTTTAGAACTTAGGAAGTTCCCCATTGTAGTTGGGTCAGGATATTCATGGTATTGAAGGCTCTTCACCCACAGGTCCCTTTAGCTCTGCAGCTCCATCTCTCCCCACTTTCTCTGATCATTCTACCCTAGGGTTTGGTTTATGGTAAGCATTTAATAATAAATCAATGTTGACTAAATGAATGGACACATCTTTTGGTACTACAATTACAGATGAACAGAACTAGATCCTGACAAATCTATTTTGTGGGAATTAACACCTTGATCCCCTTGTTGCTCAATCCAGTGTTGGTTGTTGCTGTTAAATCATACTGCTGTTCAGACCTAAGGAAAAATTCACCCAATCTGTTTTGTGTGTCAGCTGCTCTGCTCTAGAGAGAAAATGGGGACTAGCTGAGCCTTTGGGTTCAACTTATAACACTTTTAACCAATCTGATTCTGATTTTGTGATGACGTATGCTAGGAAAAGTGACGTCCCTGTACCAAGACAGACTGACATACACTTTGTATATTGCCTCCCACACCCTCTAAATATGTGGATCTTCTATCCACTGTATGGTACAGGTTCCCTTGGATCTTGGCTAGATGCCAGTGATCTATTGGTCTGAAAGAGCTAATGAGGTGGGTATAATGGGGTCCTGAAATGGGAAGGTCATTTCACATAGTGGGTGAGAATGCGGACTCTGGTGCCTGACTGATGGTTGAAATCTCAGCCCTACCTTATTGCTAACTGTGACATGTAAGTCTCAGTTCTTTCTCATGTATAAAAATATTTCTTAGCTCATGGCACTGGTGTAGGGACTAAAGAAAGTTGATCTATCAAAAGCACTTAGCACAACGGCATGTATAAAATGCTTCATAAACATGAGCAAAAATAAAGCTTAATAAGATAAGGAGTAACTTAGTCAGGTGCAGTAGCTCATGCCTGTAATCCAAGCACTTTAAGAGGCTGAGGTGGGAGGATCACTGGAGGCAGTAATTTGAGAATGCCGTGAGTTTTGGCCACACCACTGAGGCCTGGGCAACAGAGCTAGACTCTGTCTCTAAAAAATGAAAAATAAAATTAAAAAAATTTTTAAAAGGTCATTGAGTAATTTAATGACCAGTTTCAGCAGGGGCCAGGCAAACAAAAAAGTCCAAATACAAGTTAATATCATCCCATCTCCCTGGAGTATTCACATTGAATTTAAGGGAGTACTATGACCGTCATACATTTAACACTCACAGGACTTTTTTAGTGCACAAATGCTATGCACAAGTTTGAGCGTGAGAGAATATGGCAGACATTTCCAAGAAAATCTAAACTATCCCTGTTTATTTAATGTGTGGTCAGCTCCTAATCTTACTCTGTACTCTTTGGAATGATGCAAGCATTAAGCCTCCCTTGAATTCAATGGGAGTACTATGCCCAGACAGGCTTCATGAAGCACAGTGAGAAAAAGGGACAGTCCTATAATAAAGAATGAAGTTGAATTTTCAATTGTCCTTAGATTATTACATTAGTCATATTATATAAAAGGAGGGATTCAATGAACTAGGCCTATTAGTATGGAGCTCAATTGGCCCTTTTATACAAGGCCTGTACTAGAGATGACATTCTGCTTTTTTTATTCTCTAATGACTTCAAAAAGAGAGCTTGTACTCTGCTCAGGAAGGGTAAGTAAATCCACTGGCATTATTAACATGTTAATATGTTCATGGGGACATGATGATTGAGTAAAAAGAATTCAAACCTCTTAAAAATAACATTACCAATTTGATTACAAAATTGTCAAACATTTGTTGACTGTATCTTCACTCTTAATGCTTTTTTAGAGCCTACACCAAAATCAATCAAATATATACTATTTATTAAGCTTATATTTTAAGGCACAAAAATCTAATTCCAACACTTGCTAGCTCAGAGATGTTATTTCACATCTGTAAGCCTCAGTTTTCTGATGTGTAGAATGGTGCTCTGTGAAATTGTAAGTCTTACTTAAAGTCTGCAGATTAAATGAGGTCATCTCTGTGAAGCGAGAAGCGTAGAACCTGGCTCATGGAATTAGTAAATATTAGCTACAGTAATCCAAAGGCAGTGTACCAAATATATCATTGGAGGGTGTTTCACTGGAGATCCTGATTGCTCACATTCCATTGTATAGGCTTCAAATCATTGAAAAAATATGGATACACCATACACATATCCTCACCTGTCCTTATGAGAACCCCAGTGGCAGCTCAGAGCAACAGACTGCTGTGATGGGTAGTTAGCTGTGGTTTTCTCCATCCAGAAAGTTCCTCGACAGATTCTAAAGACAAATACATCTGAACTCAGCTAAGACGGAGCAGCAGTTAACACTCTGAAACACATTCTGCCCTTAAGAATGACTGAAAATGTCAGTGTTTTCTCTCTGCTCTCATTCACAGCTTTTAAGAACACCACATGGTCCTGCATCTCCCCATTTTCCTTATTTTTGACTTCCTGCCTCTTTCTTTCTCTACTGCACACCCCATCTTGCTAGCCACAATCTCCACTCTCTCCATATCTGTGTTCTTGCCTTCTCCCACCCAGAGTTCCAAGTCCCTCCTTCTTCTCTCCAACTCATGTTTTACCTTCCATTTCCTTTACATTCCACTCTCAGCACCCTCTTCTATAAAATCTTTGAAGAAAGCCAAGTTATACATATTTTGTGTGTTGCATTCATTGAACTGATTTGGCCAATGAAGCTATCATTGGTGTAGTGCTCTGAGTTGATGCAGAGCAAGAAAGGAGCTGAAGGAGTAGAGTCTTCAGGAGTACTGTGCAGAACAAAAATGTGAACTCAAGGTGAGATTATTGAAGTATCTAAAATAATAAAGAATAAAAACAGATTGAAAACAGACTTGTTCATTCTACCCTGGGATTTGAGATTCAGTGAGTCTTCCTTGGTGCCTGAATGGGGGCGTGGTAGTCTTAACAAAACTAAAAAAGGCATAACATTATAAATTTATGCAACAAGTTCCCCCACAGAGTTTTACAAACTGGAAATGAAAATTATTTAAGAAAGAATTGGGTATGCCATGACTTGTCGATCATATTAAGTTAACTTTCTTTGAGTGACTTCCATGCTGTTCTCAGGGTCAAGTTATAAATTACCTTTCCTTTGGAGCTATATTATCAATTCTGGGAATACAGCAAGCTGTAAATTTTTTATTTCATGAATCTCTCTATAAATGTAAACACTGCAAGTTTAGAGCTATAAAGAGTGAAAATGTTACTTCAGATAGAATAGTAGAAAGAGAATAAATGCTATGCTGTGTAATCTATGTTTATGTATGTCATCATTACTCTACAGAAGTTATTTAACCTGTCTTATCATGCCAGAATACTGCAGGCTTCACTTTCTACCTCTGGAAGTCATGACTGATATGTTGTTTGGCCACATTCTGTCAAGGAAAGTCTTCATTTTATAATATATGGATGACTACAAAATGACAGTGTACACCAAGGCAACAAACCCCAGGCATAACCCCTGGTCTGCCAGAAATCATAAGTGACAACAGTTTCATATTTGACATACCCTTAGGCAACTATATCTTTACATGTGGTCTGTGGTGATTTGTTTTCTCTTATATATGCATATATTCAAATGCCCCAGGCCAGAGGAGGATCACACAGTGCCTTATATTTTCAATCATAACTTTTAAAATCAGCACTTTATACATGTAGGCTTAAAGAAAAACATGTGGGTCAGCATTTGGGAAGTTAGGTGAGGTCCTGATCTTTTGCTTCTGTTTCCTTCCCCATACCCAGTTAAACCAGGCAAATAAGTTCGTGGATAGACAGAAAGGCAGAATTAGGGCCAGATTACTGAAATTGGTTTCTGTTTTAAACAGACATATATGTCTGTTAGACTGGAGAAATTTCCATACGAGTTATAATTTCCCCCTTTAGAGGTATCCAGTTTGGCATGTATGTTTTCAACCACAAGTATCTTATTTGAGTTTCCGGCTTTTCCCCTAGAATAAATTTACTATAGTTTTGGGGGCTTGCAAGGGCAGGTATAAGGGAATTGATTTGTAAGTGCGGAACAGACAGGAAGTCAGAAACACTGAAAGGTCCTTTATAAAGGATAAAATGGACATGATAAGGAAATTCAAACTTTATTGGATTTATTTAGTGGCTTTCCCCCAAAGAGCTAAGATACAGTTGTGACTATGTCTATTTGAAAGAAACCAAATTGTGAGTTAAATAGATTGTCTTATCTTTTCAGAGTCACAGTTAGATGTGCTTTCTTTCTCCTTACATGTATTTAACTGAGATTACTATAAAATTCCTTTGTATAAAGATTCCAAGAAAATTGCAAAGTGAAACAGGAAAAAAACAAGATTTACGATTTGTGCCCAGGAAAAAGGACTGTCCCTCCCTTCTTAGGAAAAATCAAACCTTTCAAATGAAGCATGAGCTATGCCATGGTCAACAGATTAGGGCTATATCTAGCAAGATAATGGGCTCTGTGTGGAAACACCCCATTTCTGCTTTCACACAGTTCCTTTCTTGGAAACCTATGTGACAGTGTAAATACATGTTAACGCTTCAGAGAGTTCCAGCCAGCAACAAAGGTAACAGGTTTATAAATGGACTCAGCATTTGAATTCAGAACCACTGTGTACAGCCCACCTCTGTCTGTGGCTTGCAAATTTGATCAATGTTTTTGAATAAAAGAGAGATAGGAGAAAATAGTGTATTAAGGATATTTATAATTTTGGTAAATATTCCAAAAGCTTGATCAGAGCCTAAATTCTGTATTTAAACATTTGTTTTCCAAATGTTTGGGGCAATGGAACCAACAAAAGCTATTTTCAGGAAACATAATGAGGTTAATCTTTCTACAGTTACTCAACACCCAGTAAGGGTGTTGAGTACTAAGGAGGTCATATGGCTTCCCCTTAACACTTGTGGGACATGGATGCCATTTCAGCAGCGACACAAAGAAGTCAATGTTAGCAACTTGTCTGAGGCCCCACAACCCAGTGTAGAGATTGTGCTGTCTCTCTTCTGATTCTTTTCCCCAAACTATTACCAGGTTCATTTCAATTGCCTTCAATCACTTTCTAGGTTTCTTTCCCAGAAGCTGAGTTTTTACCTACTTCCAGACCTGGACCTGGACACCTCTGGGGTTCTATTTGTGGGTGACACTTTTCTTTTCACTTCAAAATTGCATTTTCAGTGTTAGTGCTACCCTAGAAACAAGTGGAACAAGTTTCTTAGCACTGGAAAAAACAAATCTTACCTTAGTAGTTTCATGTACTCTCTTCTGATTTCCAAGATGACTGCTAGTGTTTCCAATAAATTACACACAAAATTAAAACCAAGCCAAACCAAACAAAAATAAGAAAAAAACCAATATATTAATATATATTGATTATTAATAGGTTTAGTGGAAGAGGGCTAGTCCTGATGGTTTTACTTTTCTACTGACATGTTTTAATGTGAACCTCTTATGGGAACATTTTGGACACTATGTCTTTTTTTTTTAAGTTTTATTTATCGCTTTCTAATAGGTTCTTCTTTTTTTAAATATATATTTTACTGGGTTTTAGGTTTTGGGGTACATGTGAAGAACATGCAGGATTATTGCATAGGTACATACATGGCAATGTGGTTTGCTGCCTTCCTTCCCATCACCTATATCTGACATTTCTCCCCATGTTATCCCTGCCCAACTCCCCAACCCCCACTGTCCCTCCCCTAGTTCCCCCTGACAGACCCTGGTGTGTGATGCTCCCCTCCCTGTGTCCATGTGTTCTCATTGTTTAACACCCGCCTATGAGTGAGAACATGCAGTGTTTGATTTTCTGTTCCTGTGTCAGTTTGCTGAGAATGATGATTTCCAGGTCCATCCATGCCCCTACAAAGGACACGAACTCATCATTTTTTATGGCTGCATAGTATTCCATGGTGTATATGTGCCACATTTTCCCTGTCTAGTCTGCCATCGATGGGCAAAAACAAAAAATTTTTAAGGGCATTTGAAAATCAACATGACCCAAACAGCACTGTGATTACTTTTCTGACCCTTTCCCTCTCACAGACTTCCCTGCTGCAGAAAATGGTCCTGTCATCTACCCAGTTGATCAAGTACAGAAACCCAGGATGGATCGCCCTCAGCCCTGTATTAGTTATTTATGTGGGGGTAACGTATTGCCCCCAAATCTGAGTGGCTTAAAATAATAAACATTCATGGCCAGGTGCCAAGGCTCATGCCTGGAATCCCAACATGTTGGGAAGACAAAGTAGAAGGATTGTTTGAGGCCAGGAATTAGAGACCAGCCTGGACAAAATAGTGAGACTCATCTCTACAAAAAATTAAAAATCAACCAAGCGTGGTGGTGTGCACCTGTAGTCCTAGCTACTTGAAAGGCTGAGGCCGGAGAATGGCTTGAGCCTGGGGGGTGGAGGTTGTAATGAGCCAAGATTGTGCCACTGCCCTCCAGCCCGGGCGAAAGTGAGGCTCTGTCTCAAAAACAAAACAAACTAACAAAAACAAAAAACCCCACAAAATAATAAACATTTATTATTTCACATGAAAAACTGTTGCATTGGGTCAGGATCCAGGGTGACTTAGCTGGGCTGGGGTCTCTCATGAAGTTTGTCAAGCTGTCAGCTGTGGTGCAGTCATTTAATGGCCTGCCTGGGCTGGAGAATCTGTTTCCAAGGGGGTTCTTCCGCCTGCTAAGTCAGTGCTGATCGTTGACAGGAAGCAGCCGTTCCTTGCCACGTGTAGTCTCCACAGAGCTGCTTGAGGACTTCCACAGCATGGCAGCTGGCCCCTCAGAACCAGTGACCTCAGAGAAACACAGCAATGCCGGGCTTCCGTGTCTTTTCTGACCTTGTCTCCAAAGTCACACAGTATTACTTCTACTATGTTATTTCATTATACACATAAAATAAGTACAGGTGTGCACCAACACTCCTGGCTAGTTGTTGTTGTTGTTGTATTTTTAGCTGAGATTACAGGCGTGAGCCACCATGACTTGCTATTTTTAAATTTTAACTTTATTACTATTATTATTTTATATAGAGACAGGGTCTCACTATGTTACCCAGGCTGGTCTCGAACTCCTGAGCTGAAGTGATCCTCCTGCCTTGGCTTCCCAAAGTGCTGGGATTACAGGTGTGAGCTACTGCACCTGGCCTACCCTATTCTATTCTATTCTATTCTATTCTATTCTATTCATTAGAAATGATTCACTAAATCCAGCCCACATTTAAGAAGAGGAGAACTAAGTATCCTTCCTTCCTTCCTTCCTTCCTTCCTTCCTTCCTTCCTTCCTTCCTTCCTTTCTTCCTTCCTTCCTTCCCCTTCCTTCCTTCCTTCCCTCCCTCCCTCCTCCTTTCCTTCCTTTCCTTCCTTCCCTCCCTCCCTCCTTCTTTCCTTCCTTCCTTCCTTCCTTCCCTCCTTCCCTCTCTCCCTCTTTCCTTCCTTCCCTTCCTTCCTTCCCTTCCTTCCTTCCCTCCCTCCCTCCTTCTTTCCTTCCTTCCCTCCCTCCCTCCTTCTTTCCTTCCTTCCTTCCTTTCTTCCTTCCTTCCCTTCCTTCCTT
>CAUYLG010033392.1:0-87500 GCA_963573385.1 Cacajao melanocephalus | reverse complement strand
CGGGGGGTGGGGGGTGGGGGGGTGTGGAGCTTGAACATCATTAATCAGCGAGTGACCACGGACCCAACACAGCCTCGCAATCAGCATCCACCTTGAGAAAGACCGTTACAGCCATGCACAAGATTCCCACCCTCGCTTCAGCCTCTACCCCGAGGGTCACACTCTCCCGGTTCCTAAGGACCTAGATCAGCTGGGCCTGTTTCTGCAGGAACGCAGATGGAATCAGGCAGTGTCTTCACGTCTGCCTCATTCTGCTCCACGTTTGGTGTGAGGCTGCAGCCCCTCTGCTGTGTGCCATCACAGGCATCTTGCATGACTGTGTGCTGTGCCATGGTGCAAATTATGACAGTCTATGTGATTGTCCATTCCACAGCTGAAGGACACTCTGGTAGTTTCCACCCAAGTTTCATTGCTAGTGTGGATGCCGCGTCTGTAAGCGTGTTTTTGGTAAACTTACATGTGCACCTTCGTAGGTAGGTAGGCGCGTGTTCAGCTCTGGTGGATATTGCTACACTTTCTCCCCCATGTGGTTTTACTAATTCGCACTTCTGCCAGTAGCATATGTGAGCTCTGTTGGCCGCAAACCCTTCGTGCCCTTGGAATGTGCCATCTTTGCCTCCTTTACTCCTTGTCCTTGGTGGTGGATATGCGGCCATTGCCTGTCGTTTCCACTGCGCAGTTTCAGATACGGGGACCGTGTTGCTGGATCCTGTGTCCTGTGCTGGGCTACATAACCGCACTGAATTTGTTTCTCTATACATAAGAAGGAGATTATTCCTAGCCGGGCCCAGTGGCTCACACCTATAATCCCAGCACTTTGGGAGGCCGAGGTGGGCGGATCACCTGAGGTTGGGAGTTCGAGACCAGCCTGACCAACATGTAGAAACCCTGCTTCTACTAAAAATACAAAAAATTAGCGGGGCGTGGTGGTGAATGCCTGTGATCCCAGCTACTCAGGGGGCTGAGGCAGGAGAATTGCTTGAGTCAGGGAGGCAGAAGTTGCAGTGAAGCGAGATTGCACCATTGCACTCTAGCCTGGGCAACAAGAGCAAAAACCTCCTTGTCAAAAAAATAAATAAATAAGTAAACTATAAATAAAAAAGAAGGCGCTTGTGTTCTTCCCATACCATGTGTTTTCAATTTAGCAGTGGCTCTTCGGAGGACACTTGGAAGCACTGTTTAGTCAAAAGTTGATGTGGAAATCACAGCAGGCATAGAACGATGCTGACCCCAGACCTGCGCGGCAGAAGATTCACCAAAGCTGTGGCCCCTGAGGGCTGTGAAGGGGCCGCACCTCTACCCAGCGTGCTGCTCTGGGAAAACCACCAGAGTCACCAGTGACAGAGACAACCGTATGTCACTGATTGTGTTAAGTTATACCACCAGAAAATTATCCTTGAAAATATCAGACATTTGCCAGCAGAAATAACTAAATCATTGGGTCCTCAAAGTCTTGAAGAAATTGCCTTCTAGAACTCAAATAGTAGGAAATAAAACTGGAAATTAAAAAAGAAATGCTTTGAGAAAAATTTTTAAAGCCCGCAAAGATTTCTAGTTAAAGAAAACAAAATGTATCCTTGTGGCAGGAAGCAACCTAAAGACATCCAACATTTAAGATTTGAGGGACACACACATTCAGTCAGCTGCAGCTTGCATTTGGAGACTCTGTGTCCATAAAGACTTTAAATTGTCCAAACTGAATTTAACAATCAGACAATGATCAACAGAATAACTCCAGCTAGGTCTGACCCTGAAGGAAAGAGATATTATTTGTTCAAAGTCACAGTTCTTTTACTATCCTTTCCTAACATAATCTACTATTTAAATAGAATTATAAAATCATGTATTAAGTCTATCCTAGTGGGAGGATAATGGTGCTTATTGAGGTGTGGCCAATATATTTTAAAATGCTTTTCACTTTGTAAGCTCACATTAAAAAGACAAGTATTTTATTTTCAGGTGTACTGATGAATAAAAAAATGATTAAAATAAGCAAATATCTACTGTGCATCAACCATGAGCCATTGTTTTAGGGCCCTAGAGAGGATGGGAGTGCAAACAGGATCAGGGCATCATCCTGGCCAGGCAAAGACTTCAGCATGAATTGGGCAAATATCTACCTACAAGAGTCCCTGCGATCTACTGAAAATGGCAATAAGGATATAATAAGCAAAACCAAAGTGCCAGGAAAGAAAAATAAGGGAGGAACTCAGTATAAGCAGATGCGCCACACGGAGAAGATGCCATCTCACCTGACACTGCAGGAGACAGTGTCACCAGGTGGGAAAGAAAGATGTATGTCCCTAGATGCAGAAGTTTGAGAGAGCCTTGCTGGTGCCCGAGACCCCGGGAGCGAGGCTTGAGGGAGCAATGGCTGGATCTGGTCTGATAATTGCAAACAGGGTGCTGTGGCCTACAGATGAAGCCCAGATGCTTTGATCTCTGTGAAGTCTTCCTATCTCATTTTGCTTGTAACAACAATACAAAATCAATCTTCCTCCACTACCCCTGGGTGCGCTTCTCCCAGCCAACAACCTTCCAGAGGTTGCCACCAATTACAGGAAAACAATTCATGGTCCTCCAACAGGAATTTAAAGCCTCCTTCTTTCTCTGCCCCCCACCCTTGTGGTCTGATTTCCACTCCTGTCCGGTGGAGATGTGCTCGATCCATGCAGGCCTCCCTTAAACCACTTACAACGTTGTTCCTGTCAAGAAACATTTCACAAATTCAACCGGATCAAAGGGACGGGGTTTCCCTGCAGGCGTTGGGGGGGAAGCCGAGTGTTCTCTCACTGTGTTTCCATCAAAAATAGAGAGATGGCCTCCTCATCTCTCCTGTGCTCTGTTCCAACTCAGGGAGCATCCGTTTAGGGAATTCAGGAATTTACGGGCTGCTGTCACGTGTGTGCTTTCATGTGTACACGGAAGGATTTACATACTCCTGTTACACATGTTCATTCATGTGAACATGGTTTATGGATTCCTGTCACGTGTTTGGATTCATGTGTACATGGCTTACAGATTCCTGTCCTGTGTGTGGATTCATGTGTATATGGCGTATGGATTCCTGTCACGTGTGGATTCATGTGTACATGGTTTACAGATTCCTATCACACATGTGTGCTCACGTGTACATGGTTTACTGATTCCTGTCACGTGTGTTCATTCATGTGTACATAGAAGCAATCAGGTTCTCTTCCTCCTCTGCTAGCCCGTGTACCCCCAGGCCTCCCTAATCCCCCAGCTCTTCTGGTCTCCACACGTCCCCCTCAGCTTCAGACAGGAGCTTCCACACCCCAGTCCCCGCCCCACCACAAGTCCCCCGTCCTCCCTACCCACGTTTCCCTGGGCTCTGGTGCCTCCAGCCCTGCTAACCCTGTCCTGAGCCCGCCTCGCCTGTGTCTGCATGTGGAAAGCCCTCCAGGTGCATCCAATGGCACGGCCAGGGCTGACCATGGGCTCTGAGTTCCAGGCCCTGCACCCTGGGGCTGACTGCCCTGCGTCCACTTCTTGACTCCTGAAGATGGTCCGGTGCCAGGGGAAGGTGTGTGAGGGCCCAGACATCCCCAGCCTGCTGCAGAGGTCAGGCGCAGTTAGACACTAAGATCACGTCACTTTCTTTCTTGAGGAAGATTTCTAATGTTCCTAGAACTTGTAAAACAGGAAAGAAAGCCAAACTGTTTCCTTCTGCTGCCCTCATAGCACATTCCAAACATCAGCCCCGACGCCAGATATGGGGACTCCTCCCAGGCTGACTGGCTCTCCGCTGTCAGCTGGGAGTCCTGTAATTCCATGTGGGGCTTATCCCAGGCTGACTGCCTCTCCCTCACCAGCTGAGAGTCCCTAATTCTGTGTGGGGCTTCTCCCAGGATGACCGGCTCTCCCTCACCAGCTGAGAGTCCATATTCAGTGAGCAGGCTCCTCTCAGGCTGAGCAGCTCTCCCTTACCACCGAGAGTCCCGTAATTCCATTTACTTCTGCTGCTACCTACCTTGCGACCATGCCAGGTCTCATGGGTTAACAGATCCATTCCACGAGGCTGCCCCACTTCAGGTGCCAGGGAATAGTCCAGGCCTGTCATCCATGGGGTTCCCTGTGACCCCTCCTTGGGTTCAATCGTGCTAGAATGGCTTACAGAACTCAGAAAACACTTAACTTAGGTTCACCCATTTTTCACAGAAACTCAGGAACAGCAGATGGAAGAGGTGCAGAGGGCACTGTAGGGGTCTGGAGCCTCCACGCCCTCTCGGGGTCCCCATCTTCCCAGCACCCCCACAGGAGTCCTCACCTAGCACAACGGGTTCCATCATTGGTCAGTGGTGATGACATCTGTCCCAAGCCCCTCCCCCTCTCCTGAGGTCTGGGTGAGGCTGAGGGTCTCTAACCCACCAATCATACCCCTGCTTCCCCTGGCAAGCAACCCTGAACCATGGCTCTCTAGGGGTTTTTCTAAAAATCATCTCAAGGTCAGGTCAGGTGTGGCTTAAATAAGCTTGTTATAGACAACTCCCTCTCACCTCACAGCTCTGGAGCTATCTCAAGAAGGAAGATACCAGATCTTGTAGCGAAAGACACTCCTGCTGTTCTGCTCACTAAGGACGTGACAAGGGTTTTAGGAGCTGTGAGCCAGGAATTCTGGATGAACACACAAATTCACGTTTCTCATTTAAGTCACAGCTTCAGAGAACTTTCTCACCAGCTGTCTGATCCCAGAGCCCCTGCTGAAACAGCAGGTTTGAGCTTTTTATGGATTTTGCTGCTTTTTCCGTCTCCTCTGCTCCCTTCCTCTTTCCTCCCTCTCCTTCTCTTCCTCCCAATCTTTACCATAATTAAAAGAAAAAAGGGAGTTCACTTTGAGAAATTAACATAACAGGACAAAATTAACAACAGGCAGTCTCACTGGAGATGGGGACATGGGAGCAAGATAGAGGCAGAGGCTGAAGCGAAGCCTGGGAGAGAGGCCTGGGCCGTGCCTCACGCGGTGCTGTTCCCGCTTGTGGTGGGGTAGAAAGACACATGCTGGCAAGTATGGGATGCAGTATTCACGAGTTTAAACCATGCCAGCTGCATGTGAAAGGAAACACCTGCGAATGTCCGTGGGCCAGTGTGTTCTAACGTTCTCCCTGTGGCAGGTTCTCTGTCCCTTCCTGCAATCACGCTCACACCAGCACTGAAAACGCTGAGAACAGGCATTCCCAGCCCTCTGCTGGTCCCTAGGCCAGAGGCAGGACCGAGTCCCAGACTGCTCAGTTGGTAAGCCTGGGACATCTAGACCATTCTCAACCATAGAAAGAGGCTGACAGGTGTAATAAGAACAGCACAGACCCCGGGAGCAAAGGGTTCACACCCGCCTTCTGTCCTGCTAGCTGTGTGTCCCTGGGCAAGAGGCTGATGGGTGTAACAAGAACAGCACAGACTCCAGGAGCAGAAAGGTCACACCTACAAGGCCATGAGGCTTTGTAAAAAGGCATGGACTCTGGAAAGAGACATACGGTTAAACTCTCAGCTCCCCAGAGGAACAGCACAATTGTTCGTACTTAACGCCTGCACGCACCCTTCCTCTGGCCCTTCAGTCCTCCCAGGCATCCCAAGAGTCTCCATCATCACTTCCCGGTCTGAAGAGCACTGTGCAGCCGTTCCTTCAGTGTGAGCCTGCTGGTAACACACCCCTTCATTTGTTTTTATCTGAGCCTCTTTCTCATTTCTACTTCATTGCTAAAAGATATTTTCCTAGATATCAAATTCTGGGTGGACAGCTCTTTTCTTTCAGCCTTTGAGGAATGTGGCACTTCCTTCTGGCCTGCACACCTTCTAGTGAGAAATCTGCGGCTGTCCCTACAGGCAGGTGGTGATGTGCTCTTTTCTTCTCTGGCTGTTACTAGGATTGTTTCCCTTCATTTCTGGCTTTTAAACATTTTGCTACTGTGCATTTGAACACGAATTTCTTGGGTTTTATCCTAATTGGGAGAGGACACTTGCTCTCTTAAATGTACAGATTTATGTCTTCCATCAAGCTTAGGAAGCATTTACTCATTTTTTTTTCTTTCCAGTTTTTTCCATCCTGCATTTTTTTTCCCTTTCTTAGTTGCTGATGGGATGGTATGTAGAGCTTTTGTCGAGCCCCCTAGGACTCTGAGGCACATTTGCTTCGTTCCTACTGTATTTTATTTCTGCTTTTCAGATTATGCCCATTGATGCACCTTAAGTTAGCTGATCCGCCCTTGCTGATGTTCATTCTTCTACGCACCCATGCACTCAAGTGTCCTTGTTGTTCTTTTTGATGTGTGTGTTATTTTTGATGACGGTATTTTTTAATTCTAAAATTTCCATTTGGTACACAACTACATATCCTCTTCTTTTTTCTGAGATGTTTTATATTTATGTTTGCTTCAAGAGTGTTCTCAACTGCTCGTTGTAGCATTTTTAAGATGGCTGCTTTAAAATCCTTGCCTTGTTCCTATTAAAATCTTCTATGTAAGACTCTGTTTTTTAGGTAAATCTTCTAGTTGGGCACGTGTCAGCCAGTTCAGATGCACATCCTGGCTCAGTTTTGTTGTCAGGGGTTCGAGGCCCGTGTCAGCCGGTTCAGGTCCAGATGTACACCCTGGCTCAGTTTTGCTCTCAGTGGTTTGATGTCAATGTCGGTGGACCCTCTGCAGTGCTATGCTATCTTCGTCCGTGCTGCTGTCTTCTCTAGAAGGTGTGACTCTGTTCCCAGTGTCCCTGTCCTGGGTGCTTGAATGGGGAACTCAGAGGCCCCACTGAAGACGCACAGGGGCTGCGGGTTCCACCTGGAGCTGAGCCTGCCCTGGGACTGGCCACGTTCTCCGCCGTCCACAGCCTGAGGGGAAGCCACTCTGTTGGGCTTCGCTGCTTCAGAGCCCCTGCTGGATGGGCCACCTCTGTGGGGCTCTTGTTTGTCTGCACCCAAGGGTGATTCTGGGCTCCTGCCACACCCAGGCTGGCGTGTAAAGGACACTGAAACCCCAAGAACTCACTGCTGGGTCATCTTTGGGGTTCCAGAGTCCCTAGTTAGTTCGCCCGCCTTTTCCTCCATGTCAGAGCCCTCTGGAATGGGGCTTAGTATTTTGCATGGGGTTTGTGTTGTGAGTAGCTAGAGGAGTGAGTCAGGCGTGACACATTACACCTCATCCAGAATACGAGCTCCGCCCTTCCACTCTCTCCTGGGGTGACCTTCAGGAGGTGACGTGACTTGTTGGTTGCGGCCTGTGAGGGTGGGATATGAGGCACTCCCTGGGGATTCTGGTCAGAACCAGACAGGGTAGTGCGTGTGTGAACCGATGGCTGCCAGTGGCCGCCACTGTCTTCTTTCCTTATTTCCCTCACATCCGAGTCTCATGCTCCTCCACACAGTCTCTCTGATAACAGCAGAATTTCCTTTTTCCTTGGAACACGACTGCTTCTGTTCCTAGACTGATCCGAATTATGAGGAAAATCACATTATTTGCCATTAATTTGTGTCTGTCTTATCTCCTAACCTACGTAGACAACATTTAATATGTAGAATTTTACCATTGGACAGTTAATGTGGCCAACATTCTGTTTGATGGGGAGAAACTGAGGTCATTTGATAGGGGTGGACCACATGAGGTCAGGAGTTCCTTTCCAGGGAAGGAAAGTGGCCTGCCCACTTCATGGGTCGATGGCACTGTGAATGTGGCAGATGTGGTCTGAGATGTGCCTCCGTGTCTCATCTCTGCCCACGAGGGCCCAGCCTCCCGAGGTGCGTGAACTTCCCGGCTGTCGTGGGTTCGCTTGAGATCCCCCAAGCAGCAGGTGCCCCGGCATGTCAGGCGGAAACCCTGCAGTGCATGACGGGCTGTGGGGGGCCCACGAGGAGGGCCCGGCATCCCAATGTGCAGCTGGGAGCTCATTGAGTGGAATGTAATTGCATAAAGAAGGAGAGAAAATTCCACCCACTCGCTAAGCAGGGTCTGAAGCCCACTCGCCAGGGCTCTGGCAAGGGCCCCCATCCAGGACGTTTCTGACCCAGAGGACCTGCCTGCGGAACAGGAGCGCACACTCAGGTGCGTGGGAGACTGCAGGAGGGCACCGGGGTAAACTCACTGGAGGGGGTTTGGTGTCTGTGTGCGTGTGTGTGTGTGTGTGTGTGTGTGTGTGTGTAGGGGAGGGGGTTTGGGAGGAGGCTGGGATGGTATGAGGTGGAGGTGCGGCTCTGTCAGTAGGTGCTCCACACAAGCTGAACTGAGTGGCTGAATGCTGAGCTCCCCCTGGACTCCTGGCCCTGTGTTACCCATGGCGTATACAGCGGTCCACAGCATGGATGCTGCCTGGTGGGATGAGGGCAGTGAGTGAGCAGTGGTTAAGTGAGCTTTTAATAAGGAATCAACCTGAGCAGGCCTGTGGCCCCAGACCTGGGCCCTCATGAACTGTGGGAATGAGGGAGTCATCTCTGAAGGGCCCTCACTGCACAAACCCACTTGGAAACCACAGAATAGACGTTATGAGCTGGTAAAATGCAGCAGTAATCCTACATGCTTTCCACATAGATAGACTTTCCCGAGTTCTAAGCAACATCCAGTGTTTGGAAGCCCAGGAGCCAGGAACAGAGAAGCCTGAAGGTCTCCATCATTAGGTGGGAAGAGTGTCACTCAGACGAATCACAAACAACTACACTTTGTACCTACCACTGGAAATTGTCTTGAGGCTCCAGTTAAAATATTAGTGGAAAACAAACACCAAAATGGAGTTATTCAAACCCCAATGCACAGGGGTGTCTAATCACACTGGGGTCTGCGTCTGATGAATGTACAGAATGACAATGCAGAGGAAGCCAGAGACTTAGAATACGAGAAATAGAAAAATGACTTATTTAAGCCTCTCTGAAACTCCAAAATATCAACTGTACAAGGAAAAAGATTTTATGTAGGTGATTTTCAGACATTTAATAGCTGTGTATAGATTTTGTATAAACAAAGAATCACTTTGACTCCCAGTGCTCACATTTTCAGTAATGTGCTCTCACATTTTCCAGTAGCTGCTGCCAATGAAAGTCAAGCTGCCTTTATGAATGTGAATTATTAACATTGGCTTATTGATGCATAGTAGCTAATTTCCAAGATACTCTCTGTAAACACCATAAAGTTGCATTAAATATTCATATAATCATCATGATAATTAATCCATACAGCAATTATAATTGAAATTGTCTTATAAATAACCAAATAAAATAGAACTTTACAAGATAGATACCACACCAACTTTTACAGCTAACAAAAATAAGATTGCTCTCACGTCCATTAGCCCAAGCAGCAGAGAGTGAAAGGAGCCATCTCTGGTACATTAACTGGCACCAAGAATGTGAGGGGTGCCTCTCTAGGAGATGGTTTCACAAGACGATGAAGGGAGATCAGTGTCTCTGAGGTACCCATCCGCAGGCAGGTGCCGCACATTTAGTTTCTGAGGCTTTTGCTTTTGTTTCTATGTTTGGGTCGTTAGAATCCAGGTAAGAACACCAGGCCCATAACTGACCCCCGGGCGGGCAGCAGAGTCAGGACCTCACTGTGACATCGCCAAGGCCTGTCAAGGAGCAGGGGGTGTTGAGCCCAGCTCACTCTCGTGTGGCCAAGAGCCTGGGCCAACACTGTGCACATGGGTCTGGGGGCTGAAGGGACTTTGGTGGCCTCAATCTTGACCTGGCAGAGCAGCCACTGGGAAATAAGATCAGGAAGAGAGGATGAAGTAGGCATCCAGATGGGGCTCCCAGGGTAGCCACTGAGGCCAGACCTGGCCAGGATGCAGACTCTTGACTCCCTGAGCCCAGGAGAGGGCGGCCGAAGACCTGGGTTTGGAGGTTGGGGTCTCTCCTCCTCCTTCCCTTCATTACCCCAACTCACCAACTCTGATGGAAAACTGGTTGCAAAGAGTGTAAGACACTTGCTTGGCCTGTTATAGAGAGCTAGGGGATCCAGGATCCAATGCAGTACCTGATCCCAATCCTTGCTCCCTCAGACCACCCTGGACCTGCTTAGGAGGATGCTATGGATGGTCATCACAGCACACAGGTGTCCTTTAGAAGGTGGGTTTTTTGGGGTGAGTTATTTACAATCCTGGCCAAGACACAGCATCTAAGATGCATGGGCCTCCAATCCATCTCAGGATCACCCTGAGAATATGCTCTGTGAGGTCAGGGAGACTCTGGGATCCTGCAGGAGTGGAAACCAATTGCCAAAGCTGCCTCCTGCAGAACCCGCCATCCCACTGGGACCTCCCTCCCATCTCATTCTCGCATCCCAGTCTGCAGCCCGTGCGTCTGATGGTAAAGTCTGGGTTGTCTCGGGGATCTTGGCACTAAGGGGTCTTGGAAGGGCAGAGTCGAGTCCCCTGGCAGACTCCGCAGAAGCCAGAGATAGCTAATGTTGAGGAAACCAGTTGTCCATGAGGCAGCCAAATGTCCATGCCCACCACAGTGGCCAGGCCTGCACCCCAGATACAGCAGGCGGTCATCTCACATGGGCGTGGCCTCGTGCTGGGCAGCTTCCAGCCTCTCCAGCCTCATTCCACCCAGGCTCTGCCCTCACGCCCCGTTTCTGAACTTGGGCACCCTCATTTTACCCCTCCCTACCTGTGAGGACTCTCCATTCTTCCTCATTGCCAGCAGAAGGGACCTCTTCAATGTGCTCTTGTATCTCTCCTTTGCCTGGAAGGGCCTCCTACCTGTCCGTCTGACCCCTCAAAGATCCTCCAACACACAGCTCAGACACTTCTCTTCTGATCACCCTTTTCCAACGTGACTTCTCTAGGAAAGAAGCACCAATTACTTTTTGGTTCCTAAGCATCATGGTTTATTACACAATCGGGTCATATATTAAAATACTAATAATAAATGTGTATATTACCCCTCTGCTGATGATAGGACAAGAGATTTTTTAGAAATTCTATACTGTGTATGTGATTTGAATTAATTTGGTAGCACCAATGATTGAATTCAGCCCTGCCTACTCTAAGTTGGAATTAATATTTCAATTCATTTTTCCTTTCTTTTTATTGTATATAAGGTATACAACATGATGCTTTGATATACATATACATAGTAAAATGATTACTGCAGGTAAACAAGTTAATATATCCCATCACTTTTCATAGTTACTTCTTTTTATGGTAAGCGCAATGAAACCCACTTCCTTAGCAAATCTTTCCCATGTGACACGTTGTTAACCCAGTTCTCCTGCCGTACCCTGGGGCTCACTGCAGCCTTCCACCTTCAGCCACACCCTGGTCTCCAGAGCCTCTGGTTGTCTGGCTCTGGTAGCATTTGTTGCCACCCATTTCTTCATTGATTCCTGGAAATCATCAGCTATGTGTTGAGTACCTCCACTGCTAGATTTTAGTAGATGCACAAACCCTTTCTTTTTGTTCTTTCCCTAAATAATATTCAGGCAAGAAGAAACACAAACAAACCACTTTAAGGAAACAATTTATTTTATGAAGGGAGTTCAAATAAGGTTCGCAGTATGCACCAAGAGCACAGCAGAAAGGCCTACCTGGGTGTCATGGGAAGGGTTCACCAGAGCACCTTCGCCGAAACGGAGGATCTTCCATCTGTGATTAACACAGGCAGGGACAGGGGCTGCTGCATGGAGAGCTTAGGGAGCTCCAGCGTGAAGCTCCCGGGCATGCACAGTGCCCCACCAGGAACCTTCAGCAGCACTCCCAGTGAGGGAAGGGAGGCTCTGTGAGAGGCATTACCACTCAGCAGCTACTCAGTGACCCGGAGCTGGGCTTTATAAACTCAGAGGAGGGCACAGGGCACAGAGGGAAACGCAGGCATTGCAGAGTCTGAGTCCGTGCGTTTGACGCCTGGTCCTGCTGTGTTGGCTGTGACATCACTGCATGCAAATGGCCTCACCTCCACTCGTCAGGAGCCTCGGCGTTGAAATGGGATGGGAGGTGAAGAGGGGACTTTTGCAGGGGGTGCAGGTACAGTGACACGTGGCAAACACGAGCCTCTGCTGTGGGTGGAATGACAGCCCCCAGCCGGTCCCAGCATGCCGGGCTCCGTGCGCTCCACTCAGCTACCTGAGCTCGATGAGAGGAGGGGCTGGGCACCCCCGCCGTGCCCCTTCCTGCATTTAGGACGAGCCCCTGTGCTGAAGTCCAGCCGGATCCGGTGAGCCACAGGCCTGTCCTCAGATATTCCACAGTCAAAGGTGAGAAACGTGCCCAGTGTCTCCCAGAGGCGCTGGCACGAACGATGCGCTACAGCAGCTCGGGAAAGTCCGGGTCAGCCGAGCCGCTGTCCCGGCAGCAGGGCTGGTCCCACATGGGTGCTGCCGGCGGGTGGCAGGAGTGGGGGGTGGTAGCTGAGTATAGGTGAACCCACGGTTCCTCCTGGGTGAAACGTCCCACCTTCGCGGGCACTCCTCTGGTTTCCAGAAGAGGCCTAAAAACCTGTAAACCACAGCGATTCGAATGAAATGCGTTGCTACATGTGACGGTCAATGCAGACGTTTTCTTTTTTTAAAATTTTTAAAATTTATTTTTATTTTTTATTATTTTTAAAGTTTATTTTATTTATTTATTTTAATTTATTTCTTTTTTTATTGTATTGTATTTTAGGTTTTGGGGTACATGTGAAGAACATGCAAGATTGTTGCATAGGTACACACACGGCAGTGTGATTTGCCGCCTTCCTCCCCATCACCTCAAAACCACACCCGTAACTGTGGGAACACCGGGTCATCTGCGCACTCACTGTGGGCTTTTCTAGAAACAGCTGATTTCCAGGCCCTGCCACCACCCAGCTTGACTTCGTCCTGTGTGTTTAGCCCCGAGCTCATCAGGCTGCTGAGACACCGCAGAGAGGAGCTGCAGGCCAGGCGGGAAAGCGGCGGCCGGATGCGGGTCTGGCGCGAAGGCGGCGGCCGGATGTGGGTCAGCTGGAACTGCGGCTGCCGGATGGATGCGGGCCGGGCGGGAAGGTGGCTGCTGACGTGCACTGTGAGCCCCGAGACTCGGAGGCGGCTCCTGGCCCGAAGGCCTCGGCGCCCACAGGCTGCCGCGTTTTGAGAGACAGCCCCAAAGGAGGGGCTGCGGCCAGGTGGATTCCTCATGGTCAAGGTTAGTTATTACGCGTTACTAGCAACCTGAACCACTTCACAAAAAATACCTGGTACTTGAGGAAAAAAGTAAAGACGGCCATTTTCGAATGCAATTGGAAAAAAATTCGTGTCCACTTACAAAGAAATCAGTTTGTCAGCTGTTTAACTGGTTATGAAGTGCTAGCCTTAGATGCTGGTTTAGAGCCATATTCATAGCCATTTTTTGCTTAAATATTTTTCTTTAATGTCTTTTGAGAATGTTAGTGAATGGCAGGTCAATTTCTGAAAAACCGTGAGAGACTCCCCGTGGGAGGAGGGAAATCAGAGTCTGTCTCTCTGTGTGGTTGGAATGCTGGCAGGGCAGGAATGAAATCCCCAGTCTCATTTTACTTCCTGAAATAGAACGGTAGCCCGCAACAGAAATTACTTAACGGGAAGCCTCAAAATGTGACACATTTAACTGATGTAGCGGAGGTAATAAGCTTCTCCATCATTGGGCGCAAACTGTGACTTTTGGATTCAGAATGGCTCCGTCTGAAGGAGCGCGGCCCAACGCCCAGGATGGGGCCTGGGGCGGGTGGGAGGAAGGGGTTTCCCGAGTGGAGGAGCCGGGCATCGTGGAAGAGGCACTTGGAAGGTGTGAGAAGTTCATGTCTGGGTAATTCCAAGGTGTCTGCTGAGTCTCTGTGTCCCTGAAGTGTTTAATTACCCGTTTCTTAAAAAGCACATGTTTTCAAAGACACCTATGAAAGGCTTTAAAGTAATTGGCAGTGCTTAGGGTCTGAACCTTTTGGAAAAGCTACAGGGAGCAGGCAGAGACCCCCCGCAAGGCTCACACAGCTGGCTTGTGTGTGGAGGATCAGAGCCGCTGAATCAAGGCTGGAGACCACAGCTGCCCAGAGCACCTTCCATCCTGGCCCTCCTGGCAGGGCCTGCCTGTCTCGCCCACACTGCAGCTCTGTCTCAGCCTCGCACTCCAGCGGTGCCTGCACCCTCGTGCCTCCTCCTCCTGCCACCCCTGCTGACCGTGCAGTCCTCTGGATGGGGGCTGGGCTCTGGGGCTTGGAGCATCGCTCTCCATCCTCCCCGTCATGGGCCATGTCATGAGGGCTCTTCTCTGCTGAGCTGTGCCCTGCATTTTAGGCACCGGCCTCTGCCCAGGGCTCTGGGCTGGCAGCTGGGCTGGACGTCCCCTCAGCTGTCCTTGGAGGATTAGTCCTGTCCTCTCCTTTGAGGCTGTGTTCCCTGGGGGTGTCTCCAGTCCCTGGGGGGCTGTGATGACAGGTGCCCTGTGCTGTTAGAGCTGGGCACTCACTGACACTGGACCAGCCGCTGTGTCTGTGTCTCCTGCGTCTCCTCCAGTGGCATCTGTTGGCTCTTGAGCATCAGATGGACTTTGTCTCTCCAGGCTGCAGCAGCAATAACCCCACACCTTGGTGGCTGGCAGCAGCGGTTATTTCGGGCTCTCATTGTGGAGCCCTGCCATCCGAATGTGCTTGTGAAAAATGTGACAAACCCAGGAAGGGCCTTTGCACTGGTGTGGAGTCCATCTCCTCCCCAAGGCCAAAGTTCAGGCCGATGTCAATGGGACAAAGGGAAGAGGCGTGCAGTCCTCTCACCCTGGTCCAGTGCCCAGAGGTGCCATCTTCCTGCTGCAGGACGGGAAGACCCCCCCGTCTCACAACCACTTTAAAAATTAATACTTTATTTAGCATATTTGCCTTTGTGCTAAAATTGAGTTTACCATAAATACATGTATAGGCAAACAAGTAAGATAAAAGATTAATTTTAGCTTTTGGTGAAAACTTTCAACATTAATGTCATCCCTTTTCTTGTCTGGTTAAGATAACTGTATTGCTAAAGAGGAAACCACACCACACCTACCAAGCTGCTGGGTTTTCTGTTTCAAGCTTTACACCGTTCGATTCTGAGTAAGTCCATTTCCAGAAGGAATGAGCAAGTAATCCTAACAGAGGGAACCAGAAATTACACTTTTGTGTATAAAATGTCTGTATTAAGAACGATAGAACAGTTCGGTTGAGTGTTAACTATTTGGTGTCAGCTGCTACTTAGCTGTGTTGGTCCTGTTTCAAGCAATAACCGTGGATATCACAGCATGGAGCCTGCAGTGAGGCGCATTTTAGGAAAGAAATTCCCAGCCCTCATCTAAAAGCCAGAATTCTGCAGGGCGAATCATGTCCCCAAATGTATCGGCTGAAGTCCTAATCCCTAGTGTCTCAGAATGGGGCCAGAGTTAGAGACAGGGCCAAGAAAGGGGGGATTAAGGTAAAAGGAGGTTATGAGGGTGGCCCCAATCCCACAGGACCTGTATCCTTATGAGAAGAAGAGATCAGGACACAGACACACACAGAGGGAGGACCCTGTGAGGACCTGGGGGAAGGAGGGAGCCTCAGGATGTGAGGACCTGGGTGATGTTGACATCTGCAAGCCGGGGAGAGAGGGAGGCCTCAGGAGGAAGCAGCCGCCTGCAGCTGGATCTGGTACTTCCAGGCTTGGGATGTGAGAGGATGAATTTCTGGGGTGCTTTGTCATGGCAGCCTCCACATACGTACACAGACATATACACACAGCCGCAAATCACAAGCTGCATATCTGGGCAAAATTTTGCCTTAAGAAAGGACAACCACTCCTTAAACTCCTCGAAAGCAGGGTGCAGGTTTTTTTTTTTTTTTTTTTGTCTCCACCCTCTTTACTATATCCCTCACACTCAAATTATTAAACGTTGGGTTTCTGGAAGGTGCTACAGCACTATTATAAAATGTATATATTTGACTTAGGAAAAAAAGCAACAGCTTTATTGCTGCAAAACTTACACTATTAATTTAAATTGCTTAAATGCACTTCTCATGCATTAGTTATAAAGCTAGACTAAATTACAATCTTTAATTTTTGCTGATGTTTTTATTACTTGGTGATATATGGAAAATTACATATCTTCAAGAGTTTTAATTCATCTTTTTTCTTTGTCAGCCTCTGGAGACAGGAAGCGAAAAAGCAATAAAATGAAATTCTGCCAGTACGTTATAATGATAAACCCAAAGCTTACTACTAGCTCGTTTACAATTTTATAGCAAACTTACAAAACAAGATTAAAAATATTACATCATTTGGTAATAGACTACATATTCATTGATGTTTTGAAGTGTTATATATATCATAAAGCACCTGTAAGAATAAACTTTTAAAATAAAGTTTAGAATAGTTTTAGATTTACAGAAAAGTTGCACAGATTGGAAAACGTGTTCCCACGTCCCACACCCAGATTCTCCGGTTAGCACCTGACGTTAGTGTAGTGCTTACATGACGCACTGATGACCTTATTTGGAGTCAAGTTGGACAGATGTGGGGTCACTAGGGACCCTGACCCCTGGGAGTGGCCTCTGAAGAGGGGGAGACTTGTGGGTCTGAGTCCTTAGCCCAGGGGTCTGGGCTAACCCCGAGTAGAAAGCATCAGATTTGGATAAAGTTGTAGGACGCCCAGTTGGTGTTTAGGGAGATGGAGGGTGGTTGGTGTGGAAACCCTCCCAGCCCCTCACCTGGTGTCCCTTGTCAGGTTTTGAGAGGAACCTGACAGGGAAAACCGTTTTCCTCAAAGGACCAATGTAAGATGCTCTATCACATGAAATAGTTAACTCTGTTTCCATTCATTAATCTAATGAAAAAGGTATATTTTGTGAGATTATGAAAGAACACCCAAGCGTACCTTCCACACAGGAAATCCTCAGGAAATGAGACCCAAGAAGTGAATACAAAAGGCAGAGCCACATTATACAAGACAGACAAATGAAAGCAAGTTTGTACGTTAACACAGGAATCCAGCCGCCGCTGCCCACCCGCCAAAAAAAGAAATAACGATAGAAAATTGTCAGGGATTGATTACAAAATAAATAACAATAAATATTCATAAACAGGTAACATGGTGTAGCAAGGTATGAAGACGGCTCCTTTGTTTCTTGTCTGACCTTTACTATTTCCTTCCTTCTGCCAGCTGGAGGCTTAGTGTGTTCTGGCTTCCCTGGTTCGTGAGGTGTAACATTAGGCTGTTTATTTGGTGTCTTCTTTTTTGATGTAGGTGTTTATTGCTAAAACTTCCTTCTTAGAACTGCCTTGCTGTGCCTCATCGATTTTAATATGTTGTGTTTCCATTTTCCTTTGTCTCAAGATGCATTGAAATGTCCCTTACAATGTTTTCTTGGACCCACTGGTTGTTCAGGAGTAAGAGGTTTAATTTCCCTGCCTTTGCGAATCTTGTGAAATCCCTCCCACTGTTGATTCTAGCTTCACACCTCTGTGGTTGGAAATGATTTTGATGTAATTTCAGTCTCTTAAATCAGGCAGGACTTGTTTTGTGCCTCCGTGCACGGTCCATCCTGGAGAATGCTCCTAGGCCTGGAGAAGAGCATGTCTTGGGCTGCCGCTGGGTGGGATGGTCTCCGTGTGCCCATGAGCTCATGTGTCCAACATGTAGTTTAAGACCAATTGTTCTTCACAGATTTTCCACCTGGAAGTTCTGCCCCTGCTGAGGGTGTGACCCGAGGCCCCTTAATATGATTACTATTACTGTCTTGTGTCTGTCACTCCCTTCAGTTTACTAACATTTGCTTATATACGTAGGTGCTCTGACGCAGGGTAGAGATGTGTTTACAGTTGTTATGTGCTCTTGACGAAGTCACCCCTTCACCCTCACATCATGACTCTCTTGATCTCTTTTGACACTTTGACTTAACGTCCATTTAATCTGACGTAAGTGTGATCACTGTTGCTCCCATTTGCTTTCCATTCCCAGGGAATGTATTTTTCATCCTTTCTCTTCCGGCCTATGTGTTTTGACCAGCGTAGTGATGGAGTGGGAGAGGGAGAGAGAGAGAAAGAGAGAGAGAAAGAGAGATCTATCCTTTTATCAGGAACCCACTCCTTCAAGGAAGCACTGATCCCTTCCTAAGGGCAGAGCTCTCATGGCCCCTCACATCTTTCAGTTCCCACCTCCCAAGGCCGTTTCTCTGGGGATGAAGTTTCCAGCATACAAACACATGTTCAAGCTGCGATGTAAGGTAAAGCAGCATTTCAGCGTCCTGAAACCAGCATTTCAGCCTCCTGTGAACGAGCATTTCAGCGTCCTGAAACCAGCATTACAGCCTCCCGTGAACCAGCATTTCAGCCTCCTGTGAACCAGCATTTCAGCCTCCTGTGAACCAGCATTTCAGCCTCCTGTGAACCAGCATTTCAGCCTCCTGTGAACCAGCGTGAACCAGCGTTTCAGCCTCCTGTGAACCAGCGTGAACCAGCGTTTCAGCCTCCTGTGAACCAGCGTTTCAGCCTCCTGTGAACCAGCATTTCACCCTCCTGTGAACCAGCATTTCAGCATTTCCCTGATGGTGTTTCTTTTACCAGGAGATAAGAACTCTGTGATTAGGTGATTTGGGAAAGAGCAAGTAAGACCTTGATTCTCTCCTGGATATTCATCATGTATTTTAGGATTTTAAAGAATCCATGTAATCCCAGAGTCTAACAAACACACACATGTTTTCAGCAACACTGACTTTTACAGAGTATCTCCGAGATGAACGTGATTCTGTGTGCTGTGAAGCTCATGGCAACCATTTTCCCCAGGGAAACACTTCTGTGGCCTGCGAGAGCCCTTGGGTCTGGCCGCGCTGTGAGCACAGGGTTTGCTCTGGGACATCCATCCAGCAGCAGTTTGTGTGGGGTGGATTAGAAGAGCAGGAATCAGGGGTGGACGACCAGCCGGCCGGGCATGGCTCCAGGATGGCCAGAAGCTGAGGTGGGTGGGCCACCCCCCGAGGGGAAGTGGGCAGACCAAGGAGGGAACTCAAATGCCGACAGGAGAGAGAGGAGGAGGAGAGGGTGGAGGGAGGGCGGTCCTATAGGACCGGTGTGTTCCTTACTCTTTTCAAAGATGATGCTGGGATTCCAGCTCCACTGCGGATTCCCTTTCGGTACGAGGCATCCGTGTCCCACCGTGTTTGAGAGCTTCAAAACTATTTGAAAACCTTCTGCACAAACTCTCGGTTCAGCAGCTACCAGGTATTTACGCAGAGATGTGAACAAAGCTTCTCCTGGCTTGGTTTGCTCATCTGTGAAACAAAACCACACTTCCCTGAGAGACCTGAATAAAATCCTGTGCTCAGCTGTGATACAGGCTTATAAGAGTGGGCTGTCAGGCAGCACCAGTTCTGTCTGAGAAGGGCCTCTGGTGTCCTTTGTAAAATAAATGAAATTCTAAGTCCTTTGACAGACTGAATGGAGCCCGTCTTTGCCAAGGGCTTATCCCCAAAATTAAAAAATCCAGTTCAGGCCATGATGGCAGGAAGCAGGGTCGGACATGCCTCATTCTACCCTCCTCCCTTTGGAGTCGGGACCAGCTGACCAGCGCTAGCACTCAACAGACATCATAACCTTAACTACACACACTCCTTATAGTAATAAGATACCCCACTCCAACCTGGCCCTGGCATAGCATCAAGTGAAAAATAGCAGGTTCTGAGGAAATCAGAACATATTAACCCCAAAAATATTTCCCTTATATATTCTGAAGTGGCCCTGCAAAGGCTGCTTTTGCTGGGAAAATCTACATTCTGTAGAGAATCCCTTACAAGGACCTTTCCCGATCCATGGAAGATTTAACTGAGGCCTGACGTCTTTTAAGGTCCGATAGGAGGGATTTATCACTGATTGTCTCTGAAGCCGCTGCCTGAAGCTTCTCTGTACCATGATCCTTGGCTTCCACAAACCCCTTTTTCTGCTGGAACATTTATTTCTGCTGACTTCAATCTTTAGGCAAAGCTGAACCCTTTCAACCAATTGCCACTAAGAAAATCTTTGAATCCACCTGTGACCTGTGAGCCCCTCGTGTTGAGATACCCACTTCCTGGGCTAAACCCACGTAAACTTGTAACTTCCACCTCCCTAAAATGTATATGACCAAGCTGTAGCCTGACCACCCTGAGCACATGCTCTGATGACATCCTGTGGGAATTGCCCCATCGTCTGTGTTTCTGTGCACCTGTGGACACTCGCGGGAATTGCCCCGTCGCCTGTGTTTCTGTGCACCTGTGGACACTCGCAGGGAATGCCCCACGGTCCATGCTTCTGTGCACCTGCTGGCACTCGTCAAACACCAGGCTGTCATCCTATGATTTTAGTGCTGCAGATAAACTGAAGAAGCTCTCAGTGGCACTCCTTAAGGAGAGTCACTGGGTTTTTTAATACAGAAGAATTGAAGAATGCCAAAAATTCTATAAAAATCCATTCATCACTCAATTCAGATAGCATCAATGCTGCAATAAGAAGACAATTGCTTACGCGTCTGTAGCAAAGGCATCGCCTATTGTTTTCACAGTGTCGTGGTCTTTGGGCCGGGAGCCCCACCTCCCACAGAATCTGTGCTTTGCTTCAACCTTGAATAAACTTATCTGCACCTTTACACAGGCATCTGTCAAAATCTGTATTTGTATTATTTCTACCAAAAGCAATACAACTTTTCTCATGAACTCCTCACTCATCAGTAGAGAATCTCTGAGAAAATTGCGATTGTTTTTGAAGTCTCATCTGGACGAAACGTTACTCTCAATCCTCTTATAAGCAAGCCTTCTTCATGAGACAAGTATCATACCTACGAAGGGAAAATCCTGTGTGCATTGTGATTTTGGAGTGAGGACACTCCCGGCAGGAGCCTATGTGTGCCGTGGCTCGAGCTGAAAGGCTGGTCATGACATAGTGTGGATGCCATCTTAACGCCTGCTGCAATTAAGAGCCCTTTATCTGAATTCCTCTTGATAAGAAGGAGTTGTTTTATCACTCTTCCTCACACTAGTTGAAGAAATAATACTTCTTTTACACTTAGCAGCTATTATATGCTGGTTCACGTGGACTTTCACCACTTCTTTGCCGTTAAATGAACAATTGTATACTGAACAAAAATGACAAAACATAGAATTTCAAAAGAGATTTGGAATCTGTAAAATAGTATGAAATGGGTATTCTAAAGTGCAGATCAGATCTAAGATAAAGAACTCAATGGTTGGGCTTAACAACTTGCTGAACACAGAAAGGGGCAGGATTAATAAGCTAGAGACAGATCAATAGAAGGTTTCCAAGCTGAAGCATAGAGAAGAACTTGCAGAGAAATGCACACATTCCATGAAAAACACAAATTGCCAAAGCTGACAAAATAATATGGAAAAAATACATAAATAGCTTGATTTGTACTAGAACCTGACATCGATACACAAGCCTGAAAATACAGATCAATCACTTCTATGAGCATGCCTGAAAACTTCCTGAACACTAGCTAATCAATTCCACTGGGACAGATGATACATCGAGATGGCATGCTTATTCCATAAATACAAAATGTCAAGGATTCAAAGGGCCTTTGACCTTTGAAGAGCCAATCATGGCAAATCCCCATATTATTAATAACGTGGTCATATAATCTTCTCCATAGATACAAAATAGCCTTTGATTATTGACAAAACTCCAGTGCCATTGTAAAAAACTCCAGAAAGGTTGTAGAAGTTTCTTAATCTGAAAAAGAGGCTCTACAGTAACCCCCACAGCACACATCCTAGTTCCAGGGACGCCGCCCATTATCCCAGTGGCTTCCTTCAGAGCAGCCCTTCCCTGGGGACTATGGATGAAAAGGGTGCAAGGACAAGCACAGCCCGGTGGTGTCTTCTGCCTCATGGACCAATTTGCAAAGGAATTTAAGATGTGGACAGGGAAAACATTATTTTCACCAATGTTTAATGCAAAACAAATTTTATAATAGAAATGCTTCATAAAATATATAAATATTCAAATATTTTCATGCATATATCATAGACATTTGATAAAGACTTAAAGTTAGCAACTTGTTTTAAAAAAATAAATGTCCTGAAGGTCTTTGAAATATTCGTACCTTTAAATTCAGTAATTCTATTTCTAAAAATTACCATAAAATCCATTCAAGTACAAATATTAATATACCAAGATCTTTAAATCATGTTATCATTTGAATACTAAAATCCTGGGAAAAATATATTAAATATAAATGCTGGCATGATGAAACGGTGATCTGTGGCTGTCAAATAAAAAACAAATCCTGACTTAGGTAAGGGGAGACTCCGCTTGAGAAGATACTGCAGCAAGATGGGGAAGCCTTCGAAATGGAGAAAGCTTCCACCCCAGGACCTGGAACCTCTCAAAGGCTGGACAGCAGAGGCTGCTGTTACATGGGGAGGGGTGAACAGGGCTGGGAGCACCGAGGGGGTGGGATGAAAGCCACCTGGTGTTTCTTGAGTGGCCCTCTCCTCCTGCTGACGGCTCCAGCTCAGTCCTCACTCTGTCTCTCTCCCTTTCCATTTCTGCCACAGTGTGGGTGCTGGTAAGGTAGGCACGATCATTTAATCAGAAAGATTGGACATGCTGCACAGCTGGAGCCCAAAAGTAGGGGTCAAGGGCAAGAGGCCCTGCTAGGCTTCCCTATCCGGGGTACACTGTGCCCTTGCAGGGAGCGGCGTGCCCCTGATCACAGCCCTGCTCAGGGTTCTGCAGGATGCACCAGCCATGCCACACACTGGGAGGATGGGACGGGCTGTGTGCGCCCATATGTGCCAACTTCTCAGAGGCAAGGACCATCTGACATAAGCCAGAGGTCTCATATTTGCTCTCCCGTTTCATTCATATGTGCCAGTGTTAATTTTTAAAGTACATCGAATACATGTTGAAGCAGATTTCACCAATTAAACCACTTTCTTATGTACAATTTTCTTTATTTAATGTTTACAATTAACTTACTCTTATTAAATTAATTTTATTTAATTATTTCCAGTAAAAACTATAAGCAGAAAATCGCAGAAAATTAGTTTCATATATAAATGACAAAATAGACAAATTTTTAATGTAAAAATTTCATTTTAGGTTTAAAATACTTTTTCAAATTAAAACTATGACTTTCATTGATTTCATTTTATGCATGTGTGGTCAAGTTACAACTGTTAGCACCAAGCCACTTAGGAACATTGAAATCCAAGATGCTTTAGTTCTTAAGAACTAATGCAATTGGAATCACTATGAATATCATTATTCTTTTTCATATTAAGAACTCATGAAATTGCTCAGGGTTTGTTGAGTGTGACTTGCCATGTTCCATATTTTTGTCTAAAATGAAAGCTGTTTAATGTAGTTCAATAAAGATATTTTATATTTAATTGTGGGGATTATGACACTGAGAAATATGATGTTGAATTACTTCTCTTTCTATGCCATGCCACTGCATAGAACGTATACATTAATTTTCTTCTAAATTCGTTTTTAATAATTTATTTTGAATTTAAAATTAAGATAGTTTCATAAGCATTAAAATATATGTAAATTCCTGCATTGTTAGTGTAATTGCTAAAATCATTTTGCAAGTAGAATAGTTGGGGTGTTCGTAAAAGCAGATTTTCATATCCTTTGATTTTGAATGGAAAGAGTTATCATGAAGTATTGGAAAAATTACCCCAGACTGTGAAAGGTAGATTTTTAAAAACAATATTTAAATGTGTATTTCTTTTTGGCATTGGTTCGACAGATATTCAACAATAAAAATCTAGCAGGGTGGGGGCCGTAGTCATGTTGACCACTATTCATTAATGCCTTTCTAGTGAGATGATGTCATTCTAATAGACAGAGGCAGAGATTCTTCAGGAAAATCAAAGGGTGAGTAGCGGATAGACTGATGCTTACTCTCCCTATACCTACGTGCCCTTCGCTCCTCTGACCTCCCTCTGTCACCATCTTCATGGGGAACCTCTTGAGGATTTGGAACCTGACCTGCTGCATCCCCAGCCACCCCACTGCATGGCTCTTCCCTCCTGCAGGTTGTGGCAATGGACCCTCAGCTTCTTCTTGGGTTATTCTCATCCACCACAGGCTCTACACTAACCCTGGATTTCTAAGTCACTTCTTGACAATCCTGTGGGATACAGGAGCAAAGACAGAGGAGAATTAGGGAAACAGGTAGGCAGGTATTCTCAGATCTTAAGGAGCAGGTTCATGAATCATGTCGCAATGACCACACTGGGGTGTGTGTACCCCTGTACCATGCAAGATGATCTTTCAGAATGTTGGACTAATACATTGCACCTTTATCTGTATTTATTTCAGCTTGTTAAGTAGGAAATAAATTAAGTTTATTCACATTTGATAAACACATTTACAGACTTAAAAAAACTTTAAGTTCCAGGATACATGTGCAGAATGTGCAGGTTTGTTACATAGGTATATGTGTGCCATGGTGGTTTGCTGCACCTATTGACTCGTCCTCTAAGTTCACTCTCCTAGCCTCCCACTCCCTCAACAGGCCTCTCCCTGTGTCCCTGTGTTCTAATTTTTCAACTCCCACTTATAAGTGACAGCATGCAATGTTTAGTTTTCTGTTCCTCTGTTAGTTTGCTGAGGATGATGGCGTCTAGCTTCATCCATGTCCCTGCAAAGGACATGATCTCATTCCTTTTTATGTCTGCATAAAATTCCATAGTGTATATATATATCACGTTTTCTTTACCCAGTCTCTCATTGATGGGCATTTGGGTTGGTTCCAAGTCTTTGCTATTGTAAATAGTGCTGCAATAAACATATGTGTGCATGTGTCTTTGTAGTAGAATGATTTATAATCCTTTGGGTATAGTACCCAGTAATGGGATGACTGGGTCAAATGGTATCTCTGGTTCTAGATCTTTGAGGAATTGCCACACTGTCTTCCACAATGGTTGAACTTTACATTCCCACCAACAATGTAAAAGTGTTCCTATCTCTCCACAGCCTTGCCAGCATTTATTGTTTCTTGACTTTTTAATAATCACTACTCTGACTGGCATGAAACGGTATCTCTTTGTGGTTTTGATTTGCATTTCTCTAATGGTCAGTGATGTTGAGCATTTTTCTCATATGTTTTTTGGCCACATAAATGTCTTCTTTTGAGAGGTGTCTGTTCATATTGTTTGCCCACGTTTTCCTGTTTTTTTTTTTTCCCTTGTACATTTGTTTAAGTTCCTTGTAGATTCTGGATACTAGATCTTTGTCAAATGGGTAGATTGCAAAAGTTGCCTCCCATTCTGTAGGTTGTCTGTTCACTCTGATGATTGTTTTTTGTTTTTGTTTTTGTTTTCCTGTGCAGAAGCTTTTTAGTTTAATTAGATCTCATTTGTCAATTTTGGCTTTAGTTGCAATTGCTTTGACATTTTTGTCATGAAATATTTGCCCATGCCTATGTCCTGAATGGTATTGCCTAGGTGTTTTTCTGGTTTAGGGTTTTACATTTAAGTCTTTAATTCATCTTGATTTTTGTATAAGGTGTAAGGAAGGGGTCCAGTCTCAGTTTTCTGTGTATGGCTGGCCAGCTCTCCCAGTACCATTTATTGAATAGGAGATCCTTTCCCCTTTGTTGTTTTTGCCAGGTTTATTGAAGATCAGATGGTTGTAGATGTGTGGTATTATTTCTGAGGTATCTGTTCTGTTCCATTGGTCTGTATGTCTGTTTTGGTACCAGTACCATGCTGTTTTGGTTATTGTAGCCTTGTAGTATAGTTTGAAGTCAGGTAGCATGATTCCTTCAGCTTTGTTATTTTTGCTTAGAATTGTCTTGGCTATATAGTCTCTTTGGTTCTATATGAAATTTTAAGTAGTTTTTCTTATTCTGTGAAGAATGTCAATAGTAATTTGATGGGAATAGCATTGAATCTAAAAATTACTTTGGGCAGTATAGCCATTTTGATGATATTGATTCTTCCTATCCAGGAAGATGGAATGTTTTTCCATTTGTTTGTGTCCTCTCTCATTTCTTTGAGCTGTGGTTTATAGTTCTCCTTGAAAAGGTCCTTCACATCCCTTGTTAGCTGTATTCCTAGATATTTTATTCTCTCTGTAGAAATTGTGAGTTCGCTCATGATTTGGCTCTCTGCTTGTCTATTGTCGGTGTAAAGGAATGCTTGTGATTTTTGCACATTGATTTTGTATCCTGAGACTGCTGAAGTTGCTTATCAGCTTAAGAAGCCTTTGGGCTAAGATGATGGGGTTTTCTAAATACAGAATCATTTCATCTGCAAACAGAGACAATTCGAATTCCTCTCTTCATATTTACATACCCTTCATTTCTTTCTCTTGCCTGATTGCCCTGGCCAGAACTTCCAATACTATGTTGAACAGGAGTGGTGAGAGAGGGCATCCTTGTCTTGTGCTGGTTTTCAAAGGGAATGCTTCCAGTTTTTTTCCCATTCAATATAATATTGGCTGTGGGTTTTTCATAAATAAGTCTTAATATTTTGAAGTATATTCTGTCAATCAATACCTAGTTTATTGAGAGTTTTTAACATGAAGGGATGTTGAATTTTATCAAAGGCCTTTTCTGCATCTATGTGGTTTTTTTTTTAATTAGTTCTATTTATGTGATGGATTACATTTATTGATTTGTGTATGTTGAACCAGTCTTGCATACCAAGGATGAAGCCAACGTGATCATGGTGAATAAGCTTTTTGATGTGCTGCTGGATTTGGTTTGCCAGTGTTTTATTGAGGATTTTCACATCGATGTTCATCACGGATATTGGCCTGAAGTTTTCTTTTTTTGTTGTGTCTCTTCCCAGTTTTGGTATCAGGATGATGCTGGCTTCATAAAATGCGTTAGGGAAGAGTCTGTCCTTTTCAGTTGTTTGGAATAGTTTCAGAAGGAAGGTACCAGCTGCTCTTTGTGCCTCTGGTAGAATTCGGTTGTGAATCCATCTGGTCCTGGGATTTTTTTGGTTGGTAGGCTATTAATTACTGCCTCAATGTGCCAAGCAATGTCCTAGCCACGTGACCTGGGGCAAGTCTTCTTTAGATCTCAGTTCCACTTCTTTCACCAAAAATGAGGTAAACACTTAATTTCAGAATAGATGTAAAGATAAAATTTAAGGCATGAATGAAAAGAAAAGCACCCAGGCCATGTCTAATAGGAAGTCAAACTTTATTTTACTCCTAACTCATTTTCATCAAAAATCATCTGTAGTCAGGATATCATGATACTTAGTCCAGTACCAGGAAGATACACCATTCTGGGCCAGAACTAAATTAGTTTTCATAGTAAGTAATACATTTTTTTAAAGAAATATTATTTATATTATTTTATTATAAAGATTTTAAATACTAGAGCCAATTTCTTTCTGTGAGTCTAACTCTTTAGCACTAGGAAGAGGCTGGAAAACCATCTATCAGAGCTGTGGTGGTAATAATTCTTGCACCAGACCAGCTGAATTCTGTCAGAGGTACAAAGAAGAGTTGGTACCATTCTTTCTGAAACTATTCCAAACAAGGTAAACACTTAATTTCAGAATTTTTTTTTTTTTTGAGACGGAGTTTTGCTCTTGTTACCCAGGCTGGAGTGCAATGGCATGATTTTGGCTCACCGCAACCTCTGCCTCCTGGGTTCAAGCAATTCTCCCACCTCAGCCTCCCTAGTAGTTTGGACTACAGGCATGTGCCACCATACCCAGCTAATTTTTGTATTTTTAGTAGAGACGGGGTGTCACCATGTTGACCAGGATTGTCTCGATCTCTTGCCCTCGTGATTCACCCGCCTCAGCTATCCAAATCCTGCCTCAGCTACCCAAAGTACTGGGATTATAGGCGTGAGCCACTGCGCCCGGCCTCAGAAAATATTTTTGAGAAGCTTGGTGACATATACACAAGATTAAAAAATGAGGATGTTAGAAAATAAGACAAGATGGAGAAATCATATGCAAAAAGCCCAGTTTGAACTGTGGTCTATGTGTTTATCACTGTATTTCTGCAACCAATATGTTGCTCAATAAATATTTGTTTAATAAATATGTAAATTTTAAGTAGACATTTGTTGATTTTACCTGCTCAACTGCCTTATATCTCCTACTTTTTTTGGAATAAGCACTTCTTGTCTTCAAGTAAACCCCTCCTCACACAGTTTATGTAGGGGCTGACTGCACCTCTGGCTCCTGGGTAGGCTTCTAATATAATCCCTGACAGAGTGCTACCTGGGGCTCTTGCTGGAGGTATACAGAAAGAAGTATTCTCTCACCCCACCACAACCCTCAGAGTCGTTGAGCTGGTAGAATATGAGCCTGCCCTGGGACCTTTATGTTTGAATATGAATGTACTCCTGTTTGAAGCTGTTTAAATATATGGACTTCTCAGTTATCTAAACCCATGACTGTCAGCTGACCACAAGTTTGTCCCCCAAGGGACATTTGGTAATATCTGGAGCCATTTTTGGTTGTCACCACTGGGGGAATGGTACTAATGGCATTGACTCAGTAGAGTCCAGGAATGTTCTTAAACATTCTAAAATGCTCAGGATGGCCTCTCACCCTCCTAACAAAGCCCTAAATGTTAATAATGCTAAGGTTGCTTTCTGAAACTTTTTGAACCAATATCCCTTTTTTTCGAGTCAGTTTGAGTTGGGTTTCCATCACTTGCAACCAAGGGTCTTGACTACTAGGGAGTTGATCGAAAATTGGTTTCTTACTTCTTCGTAGCCAGAGTAAAACACATAATAGAATGAGCTAGTTTCTCAGGAGGTATACAGCTAGCTATCCTAAGCAGCAATACTTAAAATGAATGTCATCCATGAATCCTCATAAAGGATATAGAAATCTAGTTTTGTAATTATATTCTGACCTTCTTGGAATTGACTAACACTAATAATAGTCTGTAAAGAAACATCACTCATTGCCAGTCATCAAGACCTTATTTCAATATGTTTATAGAGCCACTGTGTACTGTTGTAGAGTTTATACACTACACAAAGGTGCACTTCCAGGGACTCCTTCCTGATTTGCCTGCTCAGAAGGAGTGTCTTTTCTCCTTTGTGTAAAGACATCTCATAAGCTGGTGGTAGCTGTATGTGTTCATATGCATAATTCTAAAAGAAGCAGAAAACAGTTCTGATTTGTAGTCATAATAAGGCCAGCACTTTCAACTTGTTTCGAATGAACCTCTTGGAAGAAGGTTCACTCTATCCAGAATGATAAGAGCTGCCACGGCAGGGATTAACAAATGACTGTGTGCCTCAATTGTCGTGTGGTAACATGTACAGTATGTTGCTCAGAGGCAACTGATGCCTTTGGATCTTTTTCCATAGCACTCAAAATGCAAATTTTTCTTCTGTTTTCTGTTAATATACTAAATAAGAGCTCTTATGCAGGGGAGTATTTTCATGCAAAAAGACTGTCACTTTTCCAGCAGGAAAGTCTTGAAGTTCTTTCCGTTTATGTGTCATAAACTTGATATAACTATAAAAGATTGAATGATCACTGGGTCAAACGAAGCATCTTGGATCAGATTAGGTCTATGTCAGATAATGTATTTGAGCAGTTATTTAAGGGTTGGAGAAGGAAATAAATGTTAACAAATTTTACCAGTTTCTCCAAAAATTCTATAGATATTTATCACTGGGAAGTACTTACAGACTTTGCAGATAGATATTTATCATTGGGAAGTACTTATAGACTTTGCAGATAGCAAATATTCAGTGACAGCACTCCATTGCTTTAATTCTAAAAAGAGTAATAGGGTCTAAAATAAAACATAAGTTAATATTATATTCTCGTGAATTTAGAAATACTGACTTGATTTTGTAATACTTAAATATATCACCAAGAATCCAAAAATTAATTTCTTAGGAGGATCAGTATGTTTAGATAAAGTGATATTTAATGAACTTACTACATTTTTAGAATCCAAAAGTCCAGATTGAATTTGTATTTATGTCAGTTGTATAGATATTTGATTGCAATTACAAATCATATGATTGTAACTGAATTAAGATCAAAACTCTATCTTAGACGTTTTCGTCAGGATAGACTAGAGTATAATGCAATTACAAAATAGTTCCAGAATCTCAGTGGCAAAAATGTTTTTGGCTCTCTCTAGATGTGCATTAAAGGTTGGGGTGATGTCAAGGAGACCAGGGTCATTGAGGCTTTGCCATTTTGTACCTATTAGAACACATGAGCTCAGAGGTTGCTGGAACAGGGGAATAGAGAGCCAGAGTGTCCCAAAATGACTTTCATGGCCAAGCCTTGGAAGTGGCATGCATTAATATCCACCCATGTACCATTGGCCACATTCAGTCATATAGTCTTAGCTTTAGGAGAGGTTTAGGAAATGTGGTCTTCCCCTGTGCTCAAGACAAAAGGGAAAGGCCAGGAGTGTATTTGAGCAAATAGACTGTATTTGAGCAAATAGTTATTTTTTTCTAAAAGCATATACTGCATATAAATAATAAGCACCCCATTCACAAAACTCAGCAAAGCATCTTATATAATGCTTAATATTCATTGTATCTATATGTATATCTGATTCTAAATAAACATTACTAATAATATATATGACATTGTGTATGTATGCATATATTCACAGATATAAATACATATGTACTTATATATAAATGTATACAATAGCTAAAAGTAGCTGGATTGCACTACATAGTACCTAAAACCCCTTCCATACCTAAAATTCTGCAAATTTTTTTTATGACATTGGTTCTTAAAATTTTTCTGTCTTAAGAAAACATATATCACAACATATATCAATTTGCATTATTTAAGGTAAACCTTGAAGAAAGGTAAGAGTCTGTATTAGATTGTTCAAGAAGTGATGACAGCATATAATATTTAGAAAACGCTGACCCTCAGATTTTACAGCTATTTTGATGCCATGTGTAAATTTTGATTTACAAACTTATTCACTAGTGCTATTTAGAAGTATCTCCAGTTTCCAATGCTTTCTAGGTTGGATTGTACTTATTAGCCCCTGAGTGGTAGGACAGGCCACATGGCCAGTGGCTGGAAGCTATGAAGAGCCATGTGTGCCACTCCAGACCAGGGCCTTTCATTGAGAGTGCCAGACCCTGCAAAGCTCTCTTTCCCTCAAACACAGGGAACAGCCAGATTCTAGATGGTGGCTGCTCTACCTTTCTGGACCCTGAGTTACTGCAATCAGTGGAGGTGTAGCTTGAGTGGCAAATAAACCATTTTTGTTTCAAGCCACCGAAATTTTGGGATGGGTAGCCATTGCAGCATAAGCAGCTTATCCTGTATAATATGTGATCTGGTGCCTCTCCTGTCCTAAAGTAAATGAATGGGTGGACCACCAATCCTTGTTCCATTCCTGACCTTAGTCTTATGACTGAGTCCATGAATAAGGAATGGTTTAGTGGTACGGTGGAGGCCAAAATAAAGTGGGCATGCAGTTTGGGCAAGAAAGCCTATTTCACATTACTTAATGCTTTTGTATTTCTATGTTAATACATTCATATTTCTTAACATATTTCAACACTACTTAATATTTTAAAAGCAAAAGATTTTAAGGTTATTATTAAGTAAAACAAGCCAATCTGAAAAGGCTGCATAGTATATTATTTCAACTATATGATATTCAGGAAAAGGTAAAATTATGAAGACAGTGAAAGGACCAGTGGTTGCCAGGGGTTGTGAAGAGGAAGGGCTGAATAGGTGGAGCAGAGAGGATTTTTATGGGCAGAGAAACTGTTCTGTATGACATTATAATGATGGCACATGTCATTATGCGTTTGTCAAAACCTGTGGAATGTACATAATTTACATTAGTGTTCACCTAATATACATTGGGCAATAATGATGTGTCAGGAGACTGATCTATTGCTATCACAATTGTACCACTTTGGTGCAAGGTGTTGATAGTTAGGGAGGCTCTGCATATGGGGGGCAAGGGTTATAGGGAAAAATCTCTGTACCTTCCATCCAATTTTGCTGTGAATCTAAAACTGCTCTTAAAAAAATAAAGTCTATTGTTGAAAAAAATGAGAATTTATTTTTAGGTTACCAAAAGATTACATAAGTCATCTGAGCATATAGCTCATCCTTCCTGCCAGTCTTAAACTCTTAAGAAGAAATACCTAGTTATATATAACTGGATATTTAGTATATGTGTATGTGAGTGTGTGTGTGTGTGTGTGTGTGTGTGTATGGAAAATAAGCTTGACGGTCTTAAATCCTAGTAACATTATATAAACAAACAACCACCTATCACTGCCCTCCACATACATACATATTTGTACACATTAGTGTTGAAAACAAGACAGGCATCTTCCTTGAACTAGAAAACCGTGAGCAGTTTTGGAATGAGAGGAGGTAACTGATGTCAGGTTGAAAAAAATCCCACAGGTTACAATTTGCATAGTTAAAGACTTTAAATGTAGGTATCAGCATGCCCAAGAGTGCTATCGACTTAGAGGTGGCATATATGGTGAAGAAAAGGAGCTGCCAGGGTGATTTTGAGGGTAAAACTACCAAGATAATCAGTATCTAATTCAAAAGTAGAAGTGCTAATACCTGAAAACAAAGCTAATGAACAAAGAGAGAAAAAGAAGTTTAAATAACTATAACAAATATAATTATAAAAATGCAAGAACAATAGCAACAACAAAAACCTCAGCTCGAAATTGTAGAAATTAAAAAACGTGAATTCAAAAAAACAAAATCTCAATACACAGCAGCATTGATACAACCAAATTTATAGAGCTGAAAGATTACTCTAATGAGTTCTCCCAGAATATAGCCCAAAAAAGAGCACAGATATTGTAAATGTAAAAGGAAAGATTAAAGCTTAGAAGATAAACCTGTAAGTTCTAATGTTCTTTGGTTAGGAGTTCCAGAAAGAAAGAATAGAGAAAATGTAGGAAGTACTAAAAGAAAATTAGAAAAGCAAATGTTTGAACAAAATAATTATGCAAGTTTTCAAAGCATATGGGTCTAAGTGCCAAAGTGAATGAATGGAAAAGATCCACAACTACACATACATATGATGAAATTCCAAAACAGCAATAATAAAGTGGTAAAACCAACTTGAAAATAAAAATTAACTGCAAAACAAGTGAAAATAAGGTTGGAAACAATTCCCAACTGCAAAACTGAATATAATAAAGCATAATTGCTATAGAATCATGGTTCTTAGGAAAAATGTGATATGTAGACTAGCAATCACTGACATGTGAAGAAAAAGTAAAATATTTTTATACTTCAAGGATTCAGGCCATGTATCACCCAAGAAGCCATTTTGAAGGAATTACTTGAGAATATTCTACAGCACAATAAAAACTAAATTAGAGAAGAAATTTTGGAGTACGGAAACAAAGAAAACAGTGATGTAAAATTTAAATACATTTCAGTATATTCATTTCAATAAGAAGACTGGTAAAATAATATATAATTAAAATCCTAAACTATATTAACTCAGGGTTTGGACAGCTTAAGTGGAGTGGAGTAGGCGAGAAGAAAGGAGGGAAATGAGCACTTGCTTTTTCTTGTTTTGCTAAGAAAATGATTTGAAGTCACGCTAATATTGACTATTATTAAGAAATGCTGAAATACAATTTAACTGAAAGTCTAAAAAATTTAACAATAATTACTAGGATGTATGATTGAGAAAATTCAATTAATAAAAGAATATGCTGAAAATTAATTTAAAAATTAATTAAAAAGCTAAACATGGGTTAGGGGATGCCAACTGTTTGTCATTGGTTTCTTCTGTTCACAATTTTTCCTCTCTTGTTCATTCAGAATTTGACTTATCAAAAAGTTTTACATCTGCAACTCAGCTATCTCAAGGTGCCACCCAGCCCAGAACACCCTCAAGTCTAATTATTATCTTCTAGCCTTCCTAGTTTAGTTTTCCTGTTTGCCCAGATTATTTCACCAAGTGTTATTGCTGATCTTTGAGTGAAATTCCAGTTTGCACAATTTCTGCTCTTGCCTCAAACTTTTATCAGATCCAGGGTGTCCAGGCTGCTCTGGAAACTTTTGTTTCTCTTTTTTTCTAGTTTTGGTGAATTTCTGGATCCATGGGTCACTCTTCTTAAATTTTTGATAGTGTTACCTTTGAAAACCAGCAAGGGTTAAATGATATGTCCTTACTGAAAATTTGACTCCTAAATATTAAGGTTATAGGCTTGATAAAATAATACAGTTATTATCCACATAACAATGTTTTGGTCAATGCTGAACTGCATATAACAAGAATGGTTCCGTAAGATTATAATACTGTATTTTTACTGTACTTTTTCTGTGTTTAGATATGGTTAGATACACAAATATTTACCATTATGTTACAATTGCCTACAGTATTCAGTACAATAACACTGTAAGGATTAGTAGCCTCGGTATAATACGTTAGATCATAAAGCCAGGTGTGTCATAGGCTATACCATCTAGGTTTGTGTGAGTTCACTCAATGATGTTGGCATAATGATGAAATTACCTAATAAGCTTTTCTCAAAATGTGTCCTCATTGTTAAACAACACATGAATGTACAAAAGTATTTTTAAAAAAATAATGACAATGATAAAATTATAGAATTTTAAGTCTTTATTGAGATTTAAATTCTATAATTTTAAGACTACTATAATTTTATAATTTTAAGACATAATTCTATAATTATGTAGAATTATATAGACATAATTATATAGATATAATTCTATATTGATATAATTCTACAATTCTGTAATTTTAATTATAATTTTATAATTTTAAGTCTACTATAAAGACACATCACATGTATGTTTATTGCGACACTATTCACAATAGCAAAGACTTGGAACCAACCCAAATGCCCACCAATGATAGATTGGATAAAGAAAATGTTGTACATATATACCATGGAATACTATGCAACCATAGAAAGGAACAAGATTGTGTCCTTTGCAGGGACAGGGATGGAGCTGGAAGCCATTATCCTCAGCAAACTAATGCAGGAACAGAAAACCAAACACTGCATGTTCTCACTCATAAATGGGAGTTGAGCAGTGAGAACACATGGACACAGGGAGGAGAGCAATATACACTGGGGCCTGTTGGGGAGTGAGGTGAGGGGAGGGAGAGCATTAGGAAAAATAGCTAATGCATGTTGGGGTTAATACCTAGGTGATGGGTTGGTAAGTGCAGTAAACCACCATGGCACATGTTTACCTCTGTAACAAACCTGCACATCCTGCACATGTACCCCAGAACTTAAAATTAAAATTAAAAAAAGAAAATGTATTTGACAAAATCCAACATTCTATCATAGTGGAAAACACTCTGTAAGCTAGGAATAGAAGGGAATATCCAAAACCTGATAAAGAAGATCCATGAGAAACCCACAGCTAACATTATACTTAATGGTGACAGATGGATACTTTTCCATTAAAATCAGGAACAAAAAAATAATGTTCAGTCTCACCACTTATAATTAAACATTTTACTAGATATTTTGGACAGGTCTGGTTGTCTTGGAAAAGAAAATGAAATAAAAGGCATCCAGATTGTAAATAAAGAGGTAAAACTATCTCTATTCAAAGATGATATGATCTTATATAGACAAAATCTTAAGTAGGTCACTATAAAACTATTAGAACTAATAAAGGAATTCAGCAAACTCATAGGGACAAAAGAGCAGTATATGAAAATTATTTGCATTTCTATGCATTTTCAATGAACTACCAAAAAAAGAAATTAAGAAAGTATTTGCATTTATGATAGCCTCAAAAAGAATATTAAACAATTTGAAATAAATTTAATAAAAGTTCAAAATGTGTAATCTGAAACCTAAAAAACATAGTTAAAAATTAAATAAGATCTAAACAAATTGAAGGATATTCCATTTTCATGGTTCAACTTAATCCCTTTCAAAATCCCAGTTGGCTTCCTTTCAAAAAAACTGATAACCTGATCCAAAATTCATATGGAATTGCAAGAAACCCAGAATAGCCAGAACAATCTTGAAAAAGAATAACAAAGTTGGAAGACTCACACTTTCTGATTTCAAAACTTACTACAAAACTAAAATCATGAAGACAGTGTGGTACTAATATAACAGTAGATCTATAGATAAATGGAATAGAATCAAGAAGTCCAGAAATGTGAGAAAATGCTATTTATGGCCGATTGCTTTTTGATAGGATATCAAGACAATTAAATGGGAAGAAAGAACAGTTTTTAGCAAATGATTAGGGGACAATCAGATATTCACTGGCAAAAGAACGATGTTACGCCCATATATCTTATCATATGTACAAAAATTAACTAAAAATGGATGAAATACCTAAATGTAGGGGTTATAACTATATTCTTAGGAAAGAAAAAACATAGAGGTAAATACGTGTGACCTTGGATTGAGTGATGGTTTCTGTTTTGCTGTGGTAAAACGTACACAACATTTTATCGTTTTAACCATTCATAAATGTACAACTTGGTGGCATTAAATACATTATAACGTTGTATAACCACCACCACTATCTTATATAGACAAAATGTTTTCATTATCCCCAACAAAAACTGTGTACTCATTAAACAATAATTCTCTTTGGCCCCCAGCCACTGGTAAGCGCTATTCTACTTTCTGTCTCTACAAATTTTTCTATTCTAGATACCTAATAAGTGGAGCAGAGCAATATTTGTTTTTCTGTGTCTGGATTATTTCACTAAGCATGTTTTCAATGTCCATTCACGTTGTAACATATATGAATATTCCATTCTTTTCTATGGCTGAATGATATTCCATTAATACGTTTTTACTACATTTTGTTTATTCATCTGTTGATGGACATTTGGATTGTTTCCACCTTTAGGGCATTGCAAATACCATTGTTATGAGCATTTGTCTACAAATATCTGTGGAAGACCCTGCTCAAATATCTGTTGAAGTTCCACTTTGGATAAAAGTGGCATTGTTTGGTCATATGGGAGTTCTATGTTTAACCTTTCAAGAAACTGCCAAACTGTCTTCCACAGTGGCTGCACCATTTTACACTCCTACCAGCTGTGCACAAGATTCCAATTTATCTACTTTCTTGCTAAGATTTGCTTTTTTTCTGATTTTTAAAAAAATGACAGCCTTCCTAATCAGTATGGAGTGATATCACATTGCAGTTTAATTTGCATTGACCTAATAACTAATAATGTTGAGGATCTTATGTGGTTATTGGCCATTTGTATATCTGCCCTGGAGATACTCAAAGTTCTTTGCTCAGGTTTGAATTGTTGTTGAGTTCATGATTGTGTAGATATACATTAAAAGCATAAGCAACAAAATAAAAGATAGATAAATTGGGCTACGTCAAAATTTAAAACTTTTGTGTTTCAAAAGATATCATCAAGGAAGTGAAAACAAACCCCGAAGAATGGGAGAAAATATTTGCAAATCATAAATCTGATAAGGGACTTGTATCTAGAAAAAAAAAAATATATATATATATATATATATATATATATATATATATATATAAACTCTGAGAACATGTGGGCACAGGGAGGGGAACATCACACACTGGGGCCTGATAGGGGCTTGGAAGGCAAGGGGAGGGAAAGCATTAGGACAAATATCCGACGTAGATGTCGGGCTGATGGGTGCAGCAAACCACCATGGCACATATGTACCCATGTAACAAACCTGCATGTTCTGCACATGTACCCCATAAATTAAAGTATAATTTTTTTAAAAAAAAGCTCTAACAACTCAATAATAAAGGAAAAATAAACTAATTATAAAATGGGGCAAAAATCTAAATAGATGTTTTTCCAAAGTTAATATAAAAATGTCCAATAAATAAAAACACACTCAAGATCATTGGCCATAAGAGAAATGCAAATCAAAGCCACAGTAAGATACCACACCGACTAGGATTACTAGAATCAAAAATTTCAGAGAAAAAGAAGTGTTGGCAAGGATACGGAGAAGTCAGAAACCTCATATACTGCCAATGGGAATGGAAAAAATTGCAGCCACTTTGGAACACAGTCTGGCAGTTCCTCAGATGGTAAAATACAGAAGTATCTTACAACCTAGTGTCCACTTCTAGGTATGTGCTTAAGAGAAATGAAAACAGATATCTACTTAAAAACTTGTACACACAACAGCCCACCTGGGCCAAATTCAAATATTTTCACACTCAATAGATTCAAGCATAGTTCAAATAAGCAGATTGTTAGCCATTTAAAGCGTGCCTGCTTTTCATACCCCATGAAACTGCATTCATCGTCTGCTAGTCATAAATAAGTGCCTGTGTTATAAAGATCCCAAACTCCTATGCCTTTCAGAGCTCTTTGGTCCTCTTTGCTGCTAAGGGATATCAGCTAGATACACTTTCCTTTACAATTCTGCTTTTCCCAGGAGTTCCCTTGCCCTCCTACCCTTCTGAGTAGTAACCCTCACGTTATAGTCTCTGAATAGTCTGTTGCTGTGAAGAAACTGTCCAATGCACATACTTGCCTAATAAAGTCATTTGCCTAATAAAAAAAAAAAACCTGTGCACAAATGTTTATAGCAGCATTAGTCACAATAGCCAAAAGGTAAGAACAACTCAAGTGTCCATCAGTTAATAAATGGATAAACAAAATTCAGTAACAGCATACAACTGAATATTATTCAGCCACAAAAAAATGAAATATGGATACATGCCACAACATGATGAACCTTGAAACAGTTATGATAAATGAAATATGCCAGTTACAAAGAACTGTATACTATATAATTCCATGTATACAAAATGTCCAAAATGGACAAATGTGTAGAGAAATAGAGTAAATACGTTGTTGCCTAAAGCTGGAGGGAGAGGAAGAAAGTAGACGTCTGCTAATGTGTATAGGTTTCTTTTTGGGTTGATGGTCTAAAACTGGTTATGGTGATGGTTGGACAACTCTGGATATATACTAAAAAAATTGAATAGTACCCTTTATATTGATGAATTATCTGGTATGTGAATTATATCTCAGTAAAACTGAATTCTAGTTCAATAACTACTGTTGATTTAAAAATAAAAAAGAAAAGTAAAAGACTTTTGCGGTTAACAGATATGCTCCTTATCTTAACACATAAAATTGTATACTCTAAATATCTGTAATTTATTATACATCAATTACAACTCAATAAAGCTCTGGAAAGATATAATCATGGGAAATATAATAAAATATTAATATATTATATATACTTATAATATATATTAAGTGCCAGTATGAAGGTGATCATTAATAGAGAATATTGAAAGCATCTTTATTAATGTCATAAATATTTAAACTTGCTATACCTTTATTATTCAACCATAACCTAGAGGTACTAGTCAACAAATTAGGTGAGAAAAAAAGTGGTATAAAACTTGTAAATAATATAATTGTTCACCAAATAAATGTAAAAAACTTAGAAAATATAAGAGTTGTGAAGTAATTGGGCCTAAAATTAATACATGAAAATCAGCAACTTTTATCTGTACAATAAGCAATTAGGAAATATAGTGAGAGTAAAACCACATTTTCAATTACAATGAAAACAATAATATGCCCCAAAATACACCAATTTATGAGAAAAAAATGCAAACTTAAACGAAAAAGAAGGCACATACAATTTTTACTTCAGAAAACTGTAACACTGTACATATATCAATTATCCTTAAATGAACCCATAATTTTTTGTTTTTTTAGACGGAGTTTCACTCTTGTTACCCTGGCTGGAGTGCAATGGCGCGATCTCGGCTCACCACAACCTCACCTCCTGGGTTCAAACAATTCTCCTGCTTCAGCCTCCCAAGTAGCTGGGACTACAGGCACACGCCACCATGCCCAACTAATTTTTGTATTTTTAGTAAAGACAGGGTTTCACCATGTTGACCAGGATGGTCTTGCTCTCTTGACCTCGTGATCCAACCGCCTCGGCCTCCCAAAGTGCTGGGATTATAGGCGTAAACCACTGTGCCCCGCCAAACCCATAACTTAATTGATATCTCTATTACTAAAATATAAAAATTATTTTGAAACTAAAGAAGCTGATTCTGAAGTTCTCAAAAAGTTCAAAGAGCATATGTCACATTTTGGAATTTACCCTACATATATATTTTCATATGTGTGAAATGGTATATATATGGTTGTTATCATGTTAATTGCAAAGAAGCATACACAGTCTAAATAATCACTAACAATAATTGGGGTAACTTATTTTGGAACATTCATATAATAAAATACTATGCAACCACAAAAATGTAAGCATACTGATATGGAACACTCTATCAAATATGTTAAATCCAAAATGCAAAATGTAAGCAGAATGATTATAGTATGTTACCTACATGTTAAAAATAAAGAAATGTGTCTATTCCTTCATAAGTGTAGAATAGCTTTGGAAGGATATGCAAAAACCTGGTAAGAGTGGTTGTTTTTGGGCTGGGGAACAAGAGTTTGTGGGAGATAGAGTTTTACTTAAATATCTATCTATTTATTCTTTACCCATTCATATTTCTAAAATTTTCACCATATGTGTTTCCATGAAATAAAATAAAATATTTTGAAGAAGAGATTATACATAAAAAGTGAGGAAACATTTCATTCTCCTTTCCAACAGGTTAAGGGGAGAAATTTTTTTTTTCCTTTGGGATGAAAACAGGAAATAACGTAGCTAAAATAAATATTTTCTTACTTATTAGAAAATTAAACAAAAAATGTTAAAGATAGGATATGACAAGCAGTATTAAAAATGAACAAATATGATAATTTTTTATAGGAACAAAACAAAGAATGGAATTAATTCTGTTCTGCATTTGGGCAAAGCTCCTGAACCTGGGCCTCAAAGCTTGATAAAACGGTAGAGGAGTCTGAGTGACAAGAACAAGTCAAGGTGACAAAGGTGCACTGGGTGTGGAAAGGGTGAGTAGTTTAGCTAGGCCATAGCATGTGGGGGAAAAGGTAAAATGCTTGGAAGAAAAAAGCAAAGGTGATTTTCAACCAGGTCATATAGAACATTCTATGCCATTCTCGGAACAACCTGGACTCATGTCTTGGCTTCAAGTGAATCTTTGAAATTCTGTGAGCAGAGGATTTTCTGGATGAAAGTTATGCTTTTGGAGAATTATCAGGGGTTAGTTAAGGACATAGAAACAACTAGCTTTCATTCATTAATTTATCTATTCATTGTACAAGTATTTGTTCAATGCTTACTATGAGGCAGGAAGGTCTTGTATAAAAACTACTATATTATGAAATTTTTATATATTAATTTGTTCTTAATGCTAAAAGTAATATATGTTTCTTATATACAATTTTGGAAACATGCAAAATTACAAAGAAGAATGACTCATAATTCTACTACTTAAAATAAAAACTAAGATTCTGATGTGTGCATATACGCTTGTGCATGTAAAGGTATATGTAGATTATATAGTCGGGCTAATTTTACGCACATACATGTGCACATGCACACATATTCATGTATTTTACTTTATTTACTTAATTTTATATCATAAATAGTTCCTGTAATTTCAAAAATAGTTACTGTTAAAATTTATGGAGGGCTTAATCTGTGACACACTGTGAGAAGCACTTTTTATGCATCATATAATACTTAAAATAAAAGTATGACATCATTTGCTTTTAATCCCTTTTCACAGACGAGGACAGTGCATCAGTGATTCAGAGAATAATGGGGAAGAGATACAAACCCAGGAATAACTGGAGAGACTTGGCTCCTGACAATCAAATGCAACTGTCTCATCAGCAACATGATTTCTGGATGTAACATAGGTTACTTCATTGGCCTCAAATTGTTAGCTGATTATACTGTTTCAAATTACTCACTATTGGAAATATTGCTATAGTGACTAATCATGTACATAAATCTTTGTTTATTCTAAGGTCATAGCCGGAGAAACAGATTCTTAGAAAGTTACTATGTCAAGAAATATAATTAAAATTTGTGAAGCTTAGTCCAAAAGAAAACTATACTTGTTTTTATCTCTGATAATAATAAACCTATCTTAGTACACTCTTATTTATATGAATTGGTATACTTTTTTTAATATAAAAAATTTAATGATGTTTTCTTATCTTCTTCGTTTGTTTGTTTTTTTGGAGACAGGGCCTTGCTGTGTGGTCCATCCTGGAGTGCACTGGCACAATCAGAACTCACCTGGGAGGCAGCTTCAATCTCCCAGCTCAATCTAGCCTTCCACCTCACCCTCCTGAGTAGCTGGGACTCCATGCCTAGATAATTGTTTTATTTTTTGTAGAGAGGGGCTTTGGCCATGTTGCCTAGGCTGTTCTCAAACTTTTGGGCTCAAGTGATCCTCCTGCCTTAGCCTCCTTAAAGTGATTTTTTTCTTATATTAAAATGAATTCCTTCTCATTTTAGAAAAAAAATGGTAAAGTATAAATATGAACATGAAATATTCAGCAATTCTATAATCCAGAGTCAACAACTATTAACATTATGGGATTCTAGTTTTTACTTGGCATTTATATTTTTATTTTTAAAAATATAAAATATAAAAGTATTTCTATTTTTCAGTTTTTCCACATCGCATCCACATTTCTTGTCAGGTTGGCTTATAACTGAATTTATTCCTAGTTTCTTTTCATCTCCTCTTGCCCTTTTGCCCTAGTTCTTTTGTTCTTATCTTATGATTTATAGTATGCATTTGAGGGTGTCAAAACTTTTCTTCTAATTCATAGAATAGATAATTTGGGAAGAAATTTTTTCTTTTGAATCTTTTTTTCTAATATTTTTTCAAAGGCCCCTTGTTGTATTTATTCTTTAATTTATCCTTAAATTAGGACAGATACACACAGACTTGATTCAGTAACAGTCGGAATAGATGAGCTACCCTTCATTCCTCTTTTCTCATTTCTCCCTGCTTTATTCATTAATTTAACAAATACTGAAGTTTTCATGTGCCAAGCTTTATTCTAGACAATAAAAAAATAAGCAGTAAATAAAGTTCCAGATTGCCTGGCACTGCTTTCTACTGGTGCTGAATGAATCCCCTTCAAGTACAGGTTACTAGCGGAGGGCTGGCTGGTTTGCTCAGTTTTGAACTCAATTCCCAACACTTTAAAAACATGAAGATTGGTGTTGCTAAAGTGCTTCATTCTCCAGCATATTTAATCAATGCAGTTTGCATACATACAATGACGTTCCTAAAATTCAGTTCAACCTGGGATCTTGAGTGCCTGCACCAACTTTCCAGATTTAACTATGGAGGACAGCCAATGTCCTGGAGGTAGTTGCTTCCCTTCTCCCTTTGCATCCCTGTAGGCTTTGGGGGTTGCAGGCTGACCATGAAAGTCAGCAGTGGAAGAACTGTACCCTGGTCATCTCAGAATCCAACCTTCCACCAAGAGATCAAATACCAATTTTTAGGCATTTACAAATGAGGACACTGTAAAATGAACATCTGGTTCAATGATTAATGAGGAGAGGACACAATCCAAGGATAACTCTAGAGACTGGGCTCCTAACAACCCGATGCACCTGCCTCATCAGCAACATGACTTTGAGAGGCATATAGTGCTCCATCACGTGGATTCGTCATACAGTACTTGATGTGATCTCAGATGATTAGCCAATTATGACTATTTCCAATTATATGCCAATATACCTCATGTCTCATATTGGAGGCAGAGAGCATAATAGAGGAAACTGTTTTCCTTCCACTTCTCAAGGTAGAAGAGATTATACTGTGATGAAAAGCTTATAAGCACCTGGCTTTCCTCAGTTCAGCATTGTTGGCCTCAGGTTAGTGGAAATCCCTTCAAAGTTATTTTAAAGGCATATCCATAAGTCTTCATTTTTTGGTGCTGATAAAACTTTAGTTTTTCTGTGTCTTCAGAAGTATTCAAATAGGATTTGGAGAAAAATTGATTAAGGGGCTGCTAGCTGTCAGAAGACCGGGCATTGATACTAAGCTACAGTTTTGAAAGTCCTTCCAAATTCTTTTTCCTTTAATTGAAATGTGCTTATTTTATTTTACTTATCTTACATCATAATTTTCTGTTATTTATTACATTGCACAAGTTTCCATTACTCAAATTATTTCAATTGATGGGAGGGAAATTGATTTTTTGTGGTTACTATGATGAACATTTTATCCAATTAGGAAAAAAAACTGAGAGGAAACGGCAAAAAAAAATTATTTAGTACTTCCTTTGGCATTAACCCCATTTTATAGTATATAAACCAAGGGAATAAGTACTTTCTTAAAGGTTACATAACTGGTAAATAATGTAGCCAGAACTTGAACCCAGGTCTAATGGATTCTGAAATCCACACTTTTTCAAAACACCATGTAGCCTCCTCAAGAATGTAATAAACCAAAAGAATGGCTTGCATTATCATAAAATAAAGAAAATATTTAAAAGAGGAGTTTTACAGAATGAGAGGTTTATGTTCAGTCTTTAGACTTGTCAAAACTGAACCAGGATAGAAAAGTAGAGTCAACATGGGTTTTTCTAAAAATTATTTAAGTGGCCCCTCCACTTGGTAAGATTTCCTCAGTGACGATGATCCTATTCTATGCGGGAGGCCAGATTTTTAGGATATCTATTCATTTTTTTCATGTAAGCATACTTGGTCCTAGAATCAGGTGAGCAAGCTCTTAAAACTTACAAATGCATATTTATTTCCTCATTATTGTCCTTTTATTATCAAGGGCATTTATGCAAGGATTGACAATATAATGAAAGGTCAAGGAACGCATAATCCTGGTTCTATATTATGTTCAATTAAGTGGTTACTAAAGCTTGTTGTGTGTGTGTGTGTGTGTGTGTGTGTGTTGTTTTGTTTTATACTTTTATAAGGTAAGTTCTGCTTTCTAGGAGGTTCTGGGTTTTGTCATTTGATAACATCATGGTGGGCAGTTGAGACAGCTTACAGAACTTACTGAAAGTGGAATTTTGTTTGTTTTATTTAAAAAAATCCTGAAATTTCTCCTTACCAAATCAATGGTAATGTCAAGGATAAAACAACAGCTGTGAGTTTAATGCATAAAATAAAGACTTGAAAACCATACATTCAGAGACAGGATCATTATTCAAGTGCCAATAAGATTACACACCAGGACTGAAATAAATAAGCGATCATCAGTGACTTGAGTAGCAAAGTTTGTTTTCTCTGGGGAGAAAGCTTGCTTGCTGCTGCAGTCCTCCAAAGAGTTTAAAAGAGAATTTTCAAAAAAAAAAAAAGGTAACATGTTAGGCATCTCATCATAAAGACATATAGGAAAAAAATAAATTGGGGCTTCACTTAGAAATAAAGTATATATATAGTCTTAAGTCAGTGCATGTGAAAATATGATTTTGGTTAGATTACTTTGGAGGGCCACAGAACTGTATAGACATGTAAGCGATAGCATTGACTGCAAATTGGTGCACGGAAATAGGTTTGTCCTCCAACATCTGATGATATAATTTAACTTGCAAAGTTTTAGAATAATCTGTAAGCCAAAGCAATGGGAGATGGGAAACAAGTCGAATCTTTTGGAAAAGTTTCTTACATATACAAGAAGATTTTGTGTTTATACTTTTTACTAAATTATAATTTTTGTCTAAATGCTCTGGTATAGTCTCAATAAAAATACTGTTGTATATGTTTTAAAAAGGTAAATTTCCCTGTGAAGAATACCTATGTCCTGGAGTAGTTTTTAAGTATGAGGATCTAAGGATTCCTGCTTTGCACTGTTAGCCAAAAGGAACGATAGGATAATGTATTAATACATTAATTCATTGGTTTTCCCCCTCACTGCTATAGAACAATCTTAAAGGGGAAAATGTCCTCCCATTGGATGAGATCTTTCACCAAGATGTGGTTAGGAGAAGCACAAACTCAAAACTCCCCTTAGATCACAAGCCTAGACATGATTCCCCACCCCTTTCAGCTCCTTCTCAGAACTTTTTGATTTCTAAGAGTTAAAAGACAATTCCACTATTGTGTATAATTTCTTTGTGGTCACTGACACTAATTCCGCAATTTTTGATGCTGGTACTTTTGCTGTTCATTCATGAGCAGGCAGTGACATCCATATCACCATTATCCCCAGGCCACCAGTGATTATCAGATGTCATCAATTATAAAATGTATACTGCTTTCAGATACATTTCAGATAGGAAAAAATGTGCATCTTGGAATCAACGAAAGACCGTACATTTTAACTGCTTGCTTTTTTATTCTCTCCCTTCCACTAGAGCATCTACTTCATGAGGGTAAGATCTTTGTCTGCTGTAACAAAGGCAGTATTTTTATGACATATAGTAGCATTCCAATAAATAGCTCTTAAATCAATAAATTAATAAAAAATGTCCCAGACTGAGAAAATGACAATGGAAACAAAACTATTAAGGAAACAATATTTTGCAACTCGTAGTACAGGAAAATAAATGTGAAGTCAGTCAAATTGATTACTGATGGGCTCCCCTTATTATTTATAGTAATGTAATAAAAAAGAGTCCCAAATGAGAAAAACAGAATATTTTGTTTCACACAGAAATATATTTTGTTCAAATTAAAACATATATTTCGGAATATAGACATATTTACTACTTCAAGATAATGTCTAGAGTATATAAATCTTTATCCTTTCAGGATCTATTTACTCTTTGTTCTTTTGACATTATCCAATGAATAAAAACGACCTTGAAATTCTTAACATACATCATTAGGAAAAACCTGAACATACCCTAAAGACTAATTTAAATACAAGAGGGGGGCTACTAGTTGAGAGACCTAAGTGGTTATATTTGATTTATAAATAGGCTGTCCTAGATAAAAAGGAGCCAGGAATCAATGTGCCAGATAAAAGAGACCAGATGCTAAGGAAAGTAGCCCTATTTTCTAGAAAGGCCTCTTCAATAGAGACACTATGGGGGAAATATGTTGGGCCTTGTAAGCTGTATCTGCAATCACTTCCCAGCAAATTGGGAAAAATCAAATGCACCACACACATGTTTTGGTATTGATCAAGTTTTTAGTAACTAATTTAAACCTATTCATGAATATATGTGAAAGCCTCTATATTTTCAATAACATTCTAAATTCCTGCATATGTCTGGAAGACTTTTTTTTTAGAAGGAAAAAACAGTTTCATAAAGGTGTAGGATCACATTCTATCTAAAAGAAAACATTTGCAAGAATATGTCTCTGTGAACAATCTTACAGAAAATTCCTTTTAAATATCTAGTTCAAGTTACACATTACAAATCACATTACAAAACTTTTTCTTCTCTGTATGGATCCAGTCTCTTGATTATTAAGGACCATGAGCTCTAGCTTGAAAGCAGAAACTTAAATCAGTGACTTTATTTTTATTGCCAAACGGAGAACTGAATTCATATAATAAGAGAGCAGTGGAGATGAGACATGACAGAATTCATTAATGTGCCAAGGATGTGGCCAACTTGTCTACAACTAGTTAAAAGGCAAATACACAGATTGATCATTTTTCTTTCCAGGACTGTACGTCACAATACACATGGCCTGTTTCCTAAAACCTTCTGTCTAATGTTTAATAGATTGATGGAACTTCAAAAACAGCACTCCCTACAATCCTGCTAGACAAGAGGGGACATAAAGATACACTAGGTTAGAAGAGAAACTGTTTGAAATCTGAACTGGGAAGAATTAGGCTTTTTCCTGAAAATTTTCCTCTTTAAACTAAAACTTTTCTTTGGATTTAAAAGGAGTTGTGGCTTGAATCTGAGATTAAAAAAAAAAAATGACTGATGCAAACCATTTTGATCTAGTTTTTATTCTAAAAATATCTTATCTTTAGCTTTCTATGCACAAAGGAGTTACTATGCTTATCACTATGGACCATCATGTCAAAGATGTGAAGGTCAACTTTAAATTCTCTTCTTAAAGAAGCAGCTTGGAATGGTGGTTAGGAGTCAAGATCCCCAAGATTTAATGTCTGCTGCCTCAACAATATTAGACAGAAAGCACAACCTCTGTGAGTTCCAGTGTCCTGGCATTATAATGGTGCAACCTGCCTTAATTGCTTTCCAGGATTGCCTTGAAGAGAAAAATGAGATAAATTCACAAGTAAACCTTAGGAATAAGAGTTATTCTAAGGCAGAATGTTATCTTCAAAGCCCAAGTGTAATTTTCAGGGGACTGCATAAAACATTATTTTCCTAGTTCTCCATGTTTCTTGAAAGAAATTTTAGTGCATTATTCATTGAACTGAAAGTTAATAGGTTACATGTTAGTCCTTAATTGTTCATCCTTCCCTAAATGTTAGTCTTTAACTGTCCCACTTGCTATTCTTGGTCAAATTATCCAACGTTTCCCGCTCTATATCTGTGTATTCCATTGTCTCCTGTTTTTAGAATTTTAGAAGATTGTATGTGGTAAGCCCAAAGAAAGTAGATAAATTGACTGTTCTTTGGAAGATCTACATTAAGAATCATTAGATGCACTGCTAAGAAGCTTTTACATTCTCCTGTTTACACAAATGCACTGAAACTGGCATGAGCCTGGGGAACCCATATTGCCCTTCTCAAACTAGAATTTTAAACTCATAATATTAGACAGAAGCTAGTGCTGTCAAACAAGGGCTGATATTTTAACTTCTGGAGATGCCCTGAGCCACCCAGAGAGTGTCCCTTCATTACCTTCTGTCATCTGGTAACCAAATTCGACTTGACTTGTGCAGCAGTTAGCCACAGTTTTTCAGTCCAGTGAAGACTAATTGGTGTGTCACGTATCATTTCCCTGAATGACTTGCATTGTAAAGTTTACTGCCTAGTATGTGTGCTTTGAACTCTATGTACCTTTAAATGCACATGGATTTTAAATGATTTACATTATAAAATTTTCTACAATTTTCAAAGTAATTTTAAAGTATATTACTTCATTTGATTTTTGCAACAAATTATCTAAGGCAGGAAATTCACTATGACTCCCATTATAGAAATAGAGAATCTGAATCAGACATAGTTAAACAAGATGTTCAAGGCCACATAGGTCAAAAAAGAACAGGCCTAGAGCTCACTTTCTTAACTGTTGTTTTAGGGCTCTGTCAATTGTATGCCTCCCATCATTGTCCTCTGTTCATTTATTCATTCAATTACTCAGCCCCTGAAGTTTGATTCAAATTATCCAATGGCAGCAAAGTAGAAAATGCTCTCAGAGTTCCAGCCTCTGGGTAAGTCGTAATAGTGCTCTATGCTTCAGTTTCATGTAAAAAAGTGAAAAGTTCAAGCTAGATAATTTTCTTTTCTTTTCTTTTTGAGACAGGGTCTCACTCTGTGGCCCAGGCTGGAGTGCAGTGGTTCAGGCTCACTGCAGCCTTAAACTCCCAGGCTCAAGTGATCCTCTCACCACAGCCTCCTGAGTAGCTGGGACTACAGAAACATGCCACTACTCCCGGATAATTTTTGTACTTTTGGTAGAGACGGGGTTTCATCATGTCACCCAGGCTGTCCTTGGACTCCTCAGCTCAAAGGATCCGCCTACCTTGGCCTCTTCAAGTGCGGGGATTGCAGGCCACTGTACCCGGCCCAAACTAGATGATTTCTAAAATCAAATCTATCCAAGGGTAGTGTGGTAGAATGGAAAGAGCATGAGCCATGTATTAATACAATACAAGGTTTGAACTTTGGCCCTTCTGTTTCCTGGCTGTGTGATTTGGGAAAAATTGCATAACCTCTCTGCTTGTCAGTTTTCTCATAAGTAAAGACAAGGATGCTAACATTAATTTTGAAGAAATCTTGTGAAAAATAAGTAAAATAATATATGTAAAAAAATTTGCCAAATGGCAAGCACTCAATAAATGTCAATTATTCCTTTTGGTATTAACACTTGTCATATTCTAAAAGCATATGCATTATTTTTAATAGCAGTTTTATCATTATCTATAAAGGTATTGCTAGCTTTACTAACTTCAAAGGGAAAGCATTAAATATATTAACTTCTGTATGTTCAAAATGGCTTCACTAAACGCAACATTTTTATTAAGAGTTCATCTGTAAGATCTCAGCATTGTAAGATCATTTCCCTAAGATTCAACTCAGAAGACCTTGGATTCAATAAGAAATGTGAACATATTTTAATATGCCCATCCTTTTCTTTTTAATAGGAATATGAAAATTAAGTATAAGAGTTTTACATATCAGAGCAGATGGAATCTTATTGCACAGGCTAATCCTTTAAGCCAGTAAATAAAAGGAGCAAGTCCATGCGGAAAAAATTATTAATAATCTTCACAAAAAATAGAGCAAAGTTAATGGGAATAAATAATTCTGCTTGTCCAAATGTTTCATTAAAACTGGAAAATAAAAGTATATAATTTATTTTAAATGATTTAGGCTTACTATTAAACAGCAGCATCTTTGGAAACGTTAAACCTGAATCATCATCAGAGAAAGGGGTAAGAAGCCACACAGCTACATCACCAAAAAGAGCAACTTACCAGTTACAATGAATATGAAGGTTTTAATTGCTTTCTGGCAGGGCTATAGATTACTAAGAAAAATCATATAGACAGAAAAATCATACATAAGGATCTTTCTCTTTCTGTCTCTCTTATTACAAAGTAAGAAGCATTTGGGTAGCTTTTTTTAATTTTAAATTTTTATTTTTAACATATATTAATTTGAAGCATCGTTTCAGGTCCAGGTGCCATGTGGAAAATGACTGATGTTCCAGGGATAGGAAAGGGATGAATACTGGGAGATATCCAAATTATAAACATCTAAAAATCCTGGGAAAACACCCATTTCCTCTAAGAATAGATTCACACTAAGAATCTAGTCTATTTTTATTTGTTGTTTATTGCTTCGTATATCCAAAGTAATATTATAAGCATTTTCAAATAAATGTATTTGATACTTGACCCTATGAAAATAACTACCAACTTATCTATATTTTGTTTGGTAAAAAATCAAACCCATGTTTATACTTATGTGGTTCAATCCTTTTATATTCTAAGTATGTCCTTATTAATACAAAAGGAGCATTTTAAATTTTATTTTTTGTTTATACAAAGTAAAGTGAAATATTTTACTTTAGAAAATTAGAAAGTGAGCTTCAAAAAAGAGTAAAATTAAGTTTTTATAAAGTTCGCCTTTTACTTTTAAAAGTCAGTGTTTATATATTGGTATAAAGACTTTAATATAGAATATGAGCCCTGTAGTATGCAACGTAATAAAATAAAAACAACTTAGGTAATATATATGACTGAAAATATCAAAATAATCATTGAACTTCATATTCAGAAAATTTTTCTTTAAAAGCCATTATTCTGACACCAATTTTTGAGTGCTCAGATATGATAATATTTCTCCAGGAAAGGTCATTCTCAAGATATTTCATTTCTGTTCTCTACTCTACATATATTTTTGTACGTAAAGTTATTATTAGAACAAAGCAGTTAACCTTATCGAAATCTATTATAAATTATCAATTGTAAGATCCTGCAATTCCCAAAGATACTATCTATCTAATTTATGGTAGAGATGTGCCTCTTTGAATAGACTCTATTTTAGATCAAGCTTACGATAGCCCTCACTTTTGACCCTAAAGTGACTAAATTCTACCATAACAACAACACCAATAATAATAAAACCTCACAGAGCTTCTAACAAGAAGCAATAATAATAATAATAAAGCACTAGAAATACCCAACTTTGATAAAAGTCATGTTTTAGTCTTCAGTTTTTCTTCTCCACGTATTTCTCAAAAGAAATTTATCAAAAGATAATGCCCAGAAACTTAGGCTTCTTTTCAGGGTCCTGCCCCCAGTGAAAAACAATAATTTAAATAAGCCCAGTAAACTTTATTTAAAATAATTAAAATGTCAGAAATAAGGGATAAAGGTGTGAGTAAGGGCTGATAATCTAACTCCTTAAAACTTTCAGTAACAGTCTTGACCTTCAATTACTTGTATCAAGATAAGGATGACTATGATGATTTCAGGATGTAATAAAGGAAAAAGTTACGTAAGTCATAAACTTATAGATCCCATTTAAAAAATTATCCATATATTATTGGTTCAAATATAGAGCCTAAAGCTGATTAGTTCAGTTGATTAAAGAATAGCACCAATGAAGCCAGAGGATCATTTTGGTCTTTGGAGATAAAAATGAACTATATTCTGTGTTTTAGTATTGCAAAGAGTGAAGTTAATTCTATTAAGGCATCTACAAGGATATGTCATTGGTTGGTCTTAGAGGGAAGCAGGTCAAAGCAATATAAGTTGGTCATCACCACTACTAGAAGTATAATTATCTTGTCTTCATGATAGTGGGTCAATGGTATCATCTTTGGCACCATTCAATACATATTAGGCAATTAGTCAACATTTGAGCAATTGCAAATCTGAATTTTAAATGTACCTTTATAGTATGTTAATTTATTTAGCTCTTCTATATCAATTTGCTATAATTATATTTTATATAGCCTCTTTGTATCAGTTGTGTTTTAATAAATCCTTCCCAGAACATATATTACTATATGCAAATTACTGCGTGTCTTACGTAGCATCCAGTATGGACATTTTCTATTCCCAGTACTCAATTCAGCACACATGATCCAATAATACTCAAAGTATACAATTTTGAATGACACAAAAGAGCACTAGAAATGTTTTATTATGAAATTTTGTTTAAATAATTTTAATTTATTGTTCATTCATTTATTCATTAACTATTTACTGAGTGCCTACTATGTGCCAGGCTATAACAGATTGTATGGTGGTAAAAAGACTAAGTTCCAACACTTCACAGCAGACTCATAAACACTTCTACTCCTACCCACCTTCAACAAACAGAATGTTATTACATTATAAACCACAAATGGAGGAAAACTTTTCTTGAGCCTAATTGTGTCTCTAGCAAGCTTTATCATGTTATTTTGGGAAAAGAATTGAGCCTTACACATTATACACCAGAGTTTACAACAGCTGTTAAAAAGAAAAAGTCTCTAGTTACACAGCTCTGGCTTCTGTTCATTTTGTGATTATTATTATAAGTCAAAAGTCTATAGCAATAAAAATGACATCAACAGGAACAACAATAACCATAATAAACACCAAATATTGTCTACAGCTATATTAACAGTGCATATGCATTGCAGGAGGGTGAGTGGAAGACTCGGGGACCAGCTGACTCAATAAAAGGAACAAATCATAGTAGCCTTTCAACTTCCACCAGGTCATACGACCCTCAGAGGTGAAATTAGAATCTGGTTTACAACCTGAAAAATGAACTTCAAGTCATGGATAAGAAGATTAGTCAACGCTGTGTTAAAGAAAGATTAAAAAAAGAAAAAAACTGTTTAGGCCATGAAGAGATCATGACACTTTATTATCATAAACAAAAATTTAATAATTTTTTTTGCTAAAGTAAGTAGCATATTAGGCCAATAAAGAATGGCAAATGACATTTGTGTACCTGAGTAGCAAATGTTTTACTGTATTTTGAGGAAGAAAATAACATTAAAAAGACGTATAACAAAGTGAATTAATGGGAAAGTTTGAATGTCTGAAAGAACTCTTAGATCAATCATCCTTAATGTCCATGTAAAATATTTAAGTAGTTACCCTCAAAGAACTTCAACTTACATATTTATAAATTATAAAGGTATAGTACCATGTAAATATGTGATATTTAACATTAAAATTTTATACAAAGAGAGAAAAACTTAAAGGATTAGAAAAAAACTATATAAAGAGCAATTCTATTATTTTCCCTCTGAAAAGGATTATATTATTTACACTTTGTATTCTGGGCATCCCACTTTGTGGACCACTTTTTAGAAATAAAAACAAGCTGAAGACAAAGTCACAATCAGAAGAAACAGCAACTTAGCGAATATTACTGATGAGCAAATTCCACAAAAGGGTATGTTTTAAACTTATAAATATAGGATAGCACTGGCAGTCTGTGAATAGAAATGTCCTAGTGTGTTGATAAAACCTTACTTTGTAGCTAAATTCCTAAGAATCACTGACTGACAGGCTTATCCTTGAAAAAAAAAATCAAGAGAAAAACATGTATGTTCTCCAGCAATAATACTAATAACATAAAAAAATACAAAGGTAAAATTCTCTATACTCATGTGTCACTTAACTATTAGAACAGTAAAACCTCATTAATGTTAACTCTTAAAGCTCTTAGGATTGGAACTAGGGGCCGTTCATCATTGAGGTTAACATTTACCTTCCTTATTCTTTCTTCTTAGGTAATATAAAGAGAGATTATGTAGACAGTTGTTTTAAAGAGCAAACAAACAGATTACCTCTCAGCACTCGAGAAGTACTCGTTTACATAGTGAAAATATATTTACTATTTAAATAGTCTTGTCTATTGATGAAAGCAAAAAATCATGCTACTTTTTTTCTAGCCTAATTCAGCTACTGTGTGCATCTGAAAGAAATAAAACTACATTTCTTTAAAATATTATTTGAGTTTTATTTACCAGTTCTGCCCAGTATTTTCCATTTTATTTGAATTAATGAGATTTCCCATATTCAAAGTGTTATCAATGTACATGAGGCTACTTGCATGTATCAGTAATAACTTATTATTTACAAAATATTTGGCTATAAAAAGGATAGTAAAAGATACATTTTAAATATTGGCTCGTTTGTGGCAATCAAGCATTACCTAGAGCCACGGTGTAAATAACTGCCTTTGTTTTATCAGGATTCTATAAGTGCATAAAATAGAAGTGAAAATGTCACATTTCTTAGGATATTGAGGCCCCTTGAAGTTTTATGAAACCTTAAGAAGAAAGTGTATAGGAAAGAAATTGTACATTCTACAATTATAAGTATTTGATCTTAAAAAAAAAGTCATATGGCCCAAGATTAATGCAAAAATATTATGGACTGAGATTTAAACCAAATTGGTTGTGTATGCATTTACTTATCACCCAGTAGGCATGGCAGAACTCCATCTTATTATGTTTAAAAGTATAAATCTCAAATTTGTACGTCATATGGATGGAATGTATCCAGCAATAAATATGCAGTTTAGAGGAACCTTTGCAATGCTGTAGAATAATTTGGACAGCTGGTGTTATTGGTTGATCTACAAGGTTTTTGGTGTTCTTATCAATCTGCTCTTTTACACTTAATTTAAATTTAGTATAAATATTCACTGTCAAAAAAATTAAATTGGGGGAGAATGATCTCACATTTTAACTCAGGATACAAAACCAGAATATTAGCAGATGAAGTAGATGGATAGGTGAGTTTTCATGGTTCTAACTGGTATGGAGACAAAGAAAAGTGATAATTTGTTTTTGTTTATGCAGGCTAGATGAAGTTCCAAAATGAAAAAAAAAAGAATCTTCTAGTTGCCAGTTCTGTGGTATACATGCTCTTTTTATTAGAAAAACTTGTTAAATTACTAATAACATATAACATTTGTTAAGGACTTTCTAATTTCTAAGGCATTTACACATCTATTATAACAGCCTAATAGCCTTAGGAAATTATAATTAATTAAATATAGCAAAAAGCAGTTATGGTAGGTAATTTGGAGTGTTATAAACCAGTCTCAGATTGATACAGGTAGAGAGGAAAAAAAAATCTTTAATCCTTTGTCTTTTACATTAGGAATATGGACTCTTTGCAGCATATTAGTATTTGTAGTTCAGGAGCTACTTATACAGTAAATACTAAGTGGTTGTGTCTCTTTCTTGTACATTCCCTGGATATGTACAATTATTATTTGTGGTAGAGTTACCCTGATGTAGCTTCTGTGGGTCTAATGAACTGCCTTATTGAAGCCCTAATCACAGTGTTTCTGTTTTTCCACCCAGCACAAGGCTCACATGCACAGCTATGGTCATATTAGACTTAGCCTTACATGGGACCCTAACTTAATTGCATTTAATTCATTGTTCAAACAAGCAGCATTTCGAAAGTGCTTGTAAAGTGGCCATAAGATCTACATAGGAAAAGAACAAAAGAACAAGGCCTGAGCCTGTTTTACATGGATTCTGTCAAGCTCAAAGCAGGATCATATTTGGCCACTTTGAACACAGAGAAACATAACACAATCGTATCCAGTGTGTAAAAAAGCTCCCAACAGAAAACTTTTAGACCTTATCTATCAAATGATAAATGAAAAAGAAGCTATTTACAAATGTGAGGGCAGTTGGAAACATGGGGAGGCCCCATCAGGAACTTAGGAAAGGCAGGTAGCAAACAAAGCCAGAAGGCATGCAAAGCTTTAATTTTTATTAAAAGGCAAAGGACATTTTAAATGAATTACACAACTTAAAGGTAAAAATCCTTCAGGCAGGGAGAGATGAGCCTATAGAAATAGAATACCAGTTCTACTCATACTCTAACACAAAAATATCTGTAGTTCTTTTCTAAACTTTGCTATATATATCACATCACTTAGCTCTAAATTGAGTTTATATGTCACAATAATGTAAATACTGAATATTTATCTAATCAAAATTATAGTATAACTGTATTGGGAGAATGGTGTGGGGAGACCAGAGGGAGTACATGTGTGGTGGGTGCAGAGGAGAGAGGGTGCTAATTCCTTAACAGCACACTTCTCCCATAGTGAGAGATCAAGAGATAATGTCTACAGTAGAAAATTCAAGAACTTAAATGACTTAGAGGAAATAATCAGCACAATAATAATTTAGTATGATAGCTCTTGGATTGTTCAAGTGTATGGAGTTTATATTTTTAATTTAATGTTTTTAAGGCTTTGGCATTCTAAAGGTAGTTTTAAGCAAGGAGGAGTTATCCTTGTTTTAAATTCTCACTAAATAAAGTGATATTGGTCCAGACACTAAATAAAAAGGATTGAAAAAAGAATTGAGAAAAGGCTAATGTTTATAAGGTAGTAGCTTGGCCTATCAAACCATAAAACTCACATGATCGTTGCAGAAGGGCCAAGGCTTCTGGGAAATAAATGATTTAAATGGTAATTAAAGATCTATATCCTTACTGAAAAGCATTATTTATCATACTATAAATGAATAAAACAACAGACTTTTTAGTACTATCCCTCACCAAAATTGATATAACTCTTCGGAGTCTATTTTTAAATTTATATGTCTTACTTAATATAATATTTTTATTCCTTCATCTAATTCTTCTCCTTTCTTGCTTTGTATAATGTATCTCTTGCCTGACCAGATGGCAGTGAATCAGCCAATAATCACGGAAGGCACATCGTAATATATTAACATCCTAATGACTTATTTTGTGGATCTGTTTCCAAAAATCACAATCAATAATAAAAATACAGAGTTGACCTGGAAACAAGATTTCGTGATCTGAAAATATTCTGAAGTGGCATTCCTACTGTCCATCTGTAACGAACAATGCAGTGTACCTTGCTTAACCATTTCCAGGACCCAGGTCTCCCTAATAGAACTTCAAATTTGTTCAGGTAACCACTTCGTCTCTATACAGGCTAAGTGCCTCATAGGAAGCTGCCCCAGCCTCCACTCCAGAGAAGGGACTGGCTGGTCTAACAGTAATCACCTTGCCAGTAATTAGTTTAGAAATTGACAGATGACCCATTTATGATCAATGAGACACAAGGAGAGGTTTGCTGAAAGCTTCAGAGAAAGTTATTTCTTCTGAAAGAGTAATGGAATCTTTGTTTCTCTCTCTCTCTCTCTCACTCTGCCACTTTTTTTGTTGGTTTTTGGGTGGTTTTTTTTTCCCACTAAATTATTCAATTTTTAAAAAATTCTATTTTAGACATTATCTATTGAATTCCCATCATGTAAGAAGTTTAGGATTTAACTTCCCTTACTCCCTTGACCATACCATGTATATTTTCCTTATCATGGCTGCATGGTATTCCAGTGTATTGACCAGGGGCCAGTAAAGTAGAACGTGTGGGCCAAATATGACACACCGCTTGATCTTATAACGGCCTGTGAGCTAAAAATGATTTTTGCATTTTTTAATGATTAAGGAAAATTTAAAAAATGCATTTTGTGAAATGCATTTATCTGAAATTCAAATTTCAATGTCCCTAAGTCAAGTTTTGTTAGGATAGCAGCAGCCACATCCATTTAGGCACTATCTGTGGCTGCTTTTACACTGCAACAGAGTCAGGTGTTTGTGACATGCAATATGTAGCCCACAAAGCCTAAAACATTCATTATCTGGCCCTTTGGCTGGCCTCTTGCACAGGCTATATAATCTATTTAACTCAACTTGAAAATAAGAGTTAACAGGGTTTTTAATCCTGCCAGTAGGTAAAGGAGCATCATAAGCAGAAGTAAAGAAGATGCAAGTATTGGAATTAATCAGCAAATTGCTCAGTGTGGATTTGGGTAGGAAAGTGATAAAACACAAAGCAAGAAAGATAGGTTGTGGCCATGCCATTATTAGAATTCCAGGTTGAGAAATCTGCCTTTCGACTGGAAGGAAATCAGAAATTGTTGAGGGTACTGAGCAGGAAAAAAGTGACATGAATGGGGATCTGATTTAGAAGATTAATCTGGTTGTGCAATGTGGAATTAATGTAGAGGGTATTGCTCACAGGTTAGGAAACCATTTATATGACTATTTTAGTAACCTATAAAAGAGGCCACCTGTTCCAGTGAAGATACAAATTCTAAAGTGTAAATGTACTATTGAAATCATTTCTACAATCTGAAATTTTCAAAAAGAGTTGTATTAGTGTTTTTGTATGTATACAAAGTTGTTTCAATATCACTTAAAGGTATTTATTTTTATAAAATAATACAAAGGCATATCTTATCACTGAAGTTTTGGTCTGTTGTCTTTCAGTATACCCAGCTATGATTTTAAAATATGTTTTCCATGTAATAAACAACTGAAGAAACATTTGAGTCATATAATAGTTGCTGAATTAATCTAGAGTATGGTACCTGATTATTTATTTCTTAAGCATTACTTGTAAGCTTAAGGCTCAAAATATGGCAGTGGAAAACATACAGGACTGTCTGTTATTTCAAAGGCATAATGTGAAGTGCCCACCATAATCTGATTAAAAATCCTAAATAACAAGAATGCTGGCCTCCTAGACAGAGTAATTCTAATTAACCTTATAAAAATGAGATTTGTACAGTGTGTGGAAAATTAAGGATATAAACAACCATTAAAAGAAAAACCTAATCACATTATAATAATTATGTGCAATGGACACAATAGGCAATAGTCACATAGCACTACTATATTTTAAATGCCATTATAAATAATACAAAATGGTAATGTTTTATTGTGCTATTATTCAAAATAATATTTTATGTAAATAGCCAAATAAGTTGCTTTATTAACATGAGGATTTAAATTTGTACCCTGTAGTTTTGTTATGTTTTTAAAAATAGAGTAGCCTGGACATTCAGCTAAATTACATTGGAGTATAAACAAATAAAGTAAACATCAGTAAATATCTATAGTAAGGTTTTACACACACACACACACACACACACACACACACACACACACACACACAGAGATACATCTTAAAGCTGAAGCAAGAATAGGAAGAGAGAAAAAGAATATTTTGTTTAGTTCTGCATAGAAGAGTTGTATTTGTTTTCATGCATAATAACTGGCCATCGTGGCATTAAAAGCAAGCATAGTATTTCAGAACTTTCACTGTAACAGTAGAAGAGTTGAGTTCCTGCATGAGTTTGGCAAGTTATTTCATGAGTTCAAGCCTCAGATTTCTCACCTATTATAAAGATACTCTTTACTCTGTGTTCCAGGAGTTGTTGGTAGGTTTAAATATGCTTATTAACTTGGTGCTTGCCATTGTAGGTATACTACATAATAAGTAAATGATAGCTATTGTTTTTATTATAACTATTACTTCCCATCTGAAGTTTTATCCTTTAATGATTGCATTTTGAGGTATAAGAAATATGAAAAAGAGAAAATTGAAAATAAAGAGTAATAATATAATTACGACTTCCCAAGACCAAAAGGTCCTCAGAGAGTCCATGTCTAGGAGGTTCCTACACTCATCAGAACCCCTGGGCTCTGAAGCCCCCATGGATAATTGCTCTACTCAAATGGTGTTTATTAGAAAACTTCACTACTAAAAACTTTTGTGAATGTGATGTCTTCAGAAACATCTAACTTACATATTTCTTTGAATCCTCTTTTACAATATAATACTATACTTAGTGTTTTATTTACAACTTTAAAAAGGTATTTTTGTTAAGATACTGTTTGTATAAACACGTAATTGAGAAAGAAATAATTACGTACACTTGAAAGTCAATTTTGACAGCACTAGCCCTACTTTGCTTGATCTGGATAACTGCTCTATTCAAATGGTGTTTATTAGAAAACTTTGTTAGTGAGCATATACTATTCCCTGCCTCAAAAATGATATTTTTATTTCACATTATAATCTCATGGTAATTGTCCTCATAGATACTTTTTAAATTTTACATGGATTGGGTAGTTGGCAGAAAAATTTCTTAGTCATATCAAAGATGTGTAGAAACAATGAGGCTATAGCAGATTAAAATGTTAATACACGTCTTTGTTTAACAATCATAGAACCACTCCAACTCTCAGATGATGATTTGCTTTGCCTTAAATAATATGTGCTTCATAGATTGATATGCAGGAGTGAGTCTTGTCAGCTACCTATTCTCTGCATCTCAAGGTGGTCTTGTTTCTCTTCTCTGATATCAAGCATGGTAGAAATTGTCAAGAACTGATAAAAATATCTTCCTTTGAAAAAAAATTACCTGATTCTCTAAATCAAGTTTTATTGCTAGAGATAGAAGTAAAGAGAAAGCAAAGTGGTTTTTTGTTTGTTTTAGCTTTTACTTTAGAGTGACCACTGAACTTATAAACTCTTCAGAGGACAGATTGCTGAATCCCATGAAAACTGTGGAGAATGTGTCCACAAAAGAAAAATTGAACGGGGAATCTGCTTTAATCAGTACAAACATCTTATTAAATACTCTTACTTAATTTAATCACAATTTGGTCAACTTCAGTTGATTGTGGTATCAGTATATGCACAGAATGATTAGAATTCTATATAGACATGTGACTTTTTTTAAAAAAAAGACACCAGTAAATTGAAACAATATGAGATGAAGTCAACAGTTTACAAATTAATCTTTGCTACAAGTAAGAGCAGGTTGATAAACTTCAGACTTTTAGAAGTTTGGCTTTTTTGCAAAAATATGGAGTTTTAAAAAGGGGCAGACCCAATTGCTATATAAGTATTTTCATTGTGAACTAAAAATTCATAGATGAGAAATATTACAGTAAGGAAAATGTCTTGAAAGCAGAGGAAACTGACCTATAGCACACACACACACAAAAAAATGGCTTTCAGAACATTCATAGCCAAGAATGAGAAGCATTGGTAGGATTTCAGGTAGCCCTGGGCACTGGGGTGGCAGCACAGCAAGCTTTGAAATTAAGTTATATTTATTCTATCATAAAAACTCCAGGACATTGAGGTGCACAACAATAATTCCTTGACTATACATAGTCAATCAAATAAAAATCCAGGAGCAGGGCAAGACTAGCTGAACTGTTTCTAATAAAGTTGGTGTTCTAGTGGTATTCATAAATTTACAATGTTTGAAAGTCTCAGCCTGTAGCCTTTGCACATGTAAAGGGCCTACTCTGTTTACTTTCAAATATATTTGTCATGTTGTGTTTTTAAAAATTTAGACTTGCTTTCAGATGGTGAATATCTTACATTTAATTGATCTCACTCTTAAGCTATAAATATATTTAGTGAAGCCTTTTGGTTACTCATCTCTGAACCAGATATACTGACCATAGTTCTCCTAAGTAGATGCCCATTAATTTCAGGTCAATTTGAAATTGAATTTAGAAATGTGCACTGCTCTCACTAATTCCATGATCCGAGTCAGTGGCAACAGGTAAAAATATATATTCAGAAATACATTTTCAAGGTATTTTACATTTATTTCCTAAAAGCAGTGCACAGAATTATTCTAGGTGGCAACAATTTCCTCCCTAATATCTGCCTAAACTGTTATTTATTACTAGAATGGAATAGCACAAAAAAGAGGCTGATATCCAAATTGACACATGTAGGATATGAGATCTACAGATTCAACTGCGTGATGTACATTTACTCTATGAAGTGCACTGCTAATGCTTCAAATGAATAAAAAGCAGTCATGATGTGAAATATGTCTTGAGAGTCAGCAGTAAATGATTTTTACATATATTTTCAAAAAGTTGTGTTTTGTCATACAATGTTTATTACCAATGATCAAATTCTTTGTTTCAGCGTGATTGTCCACAAAGTGTCCATGCAGTGGTACATACATTGAGTCCATGTAGTGGTAAATATATTGACTTAATATTTTTTCAGATTCTTCCTAAATGGCACAAGTGACCTAGCAACAAATATATTTCTGATAAAAATAAATATATTTTTGATAAGAATAATTGTTTCCATAGTGATGTATTTAGGTGTCATTCTTTGTGATGATGTAAAATAAGAAAGTGAATAACTGAAGACTACTTAAATATGACAATTGCAAATGAATAGGGGATCACTGAAACATATTAAGGGTAGGTCAAAAGTTGACGTCTGGGAAAATGACTTTAACTTCTTCTCTACAGCTCAATTGGTTAAGGAGACATTACCTTGGAAATTTACTGGACATGACTGAAATGGAAGCATAGTACTCCCTTGACAATCAGTACTGAATTTTGTCTTTGTGGTTTTCTCCTCTAGGGTTCTATTTTTTGTTTTGTTTTGTTTGTTTATTTGTTTTTTGGTGGTGGCATATTGGTAGTCAGAACAGTTTCAAATGAAGCCAGCTAATAGATTTGTTTTGTGTGTGAATCTAACATCATTAGAAAAGCATTGATTCCACCTAATAACTAGATAGGAAATACAAGTTAAAACTATAAGCTCTCCTGAAGTGTGTTCTCCAACTGCCCAAGGAAATCAGAGAGGACACAAACATGGAAAAACATTCCATGCTCATGGATATGAAGAATTAATATCATGAAAATGACCATACTGCCCAAAGCAATTTATAGATTCAATGCTATTACCATTAAACTACCACTGACATTCTTCACAGAATTAGAAAAAAAAACTATTTTAAAATTCATATGGAGCCAAAAAAGAGGTCATATAGCAAGGACAATTCTAAGCAAAAAGAACAAAGCTGGAGGCATCACGTTATCTGACTTCAAACCATACTACAAAACTACAGTAACCAAACCAGCATGGTACTTGTACAGAAACAGGCATATAAACCAATGGAACAGAATGAAAACCTCAGAAATAAATCTGCACATCTACAACCATCTGATCTTCGACAACATGACTAAAACAAGCAATGGGGAAGGGATTCCCTATTCAATAGATGATGCTGGGAGAACTGGCTAACTATATGAAGAAGAGTGAAATTGGATGCCTTCCTTGCACCATATACAAAAATTAATTCAGGATGGATTCATGACTTAAATGTAAAACTCAAAACTATAAAAATCCTGGAAGAAAACTTAGGAAATACCATTCAGAACATAAGCACAGGCAAAGATTTTATAACAAAAATGCCAAAAGCAATTGCAAAAGAAGCAAAAATTGACAAATGAAATCCAATTAAGCTAAAGGGCTTCTTCACAGCAAAAGAAACCATCAACAGAGTAAACAGACAATCTACAGAAAATTTTCTACAGGAGAAAATTTTTGCAAACAATGCATCTGACAAAGGTCTAATATCCAGCATCTATAAGGAACTTAAACAAATTTACAAGAACAAAACAAACAACCCCATTAAAAAGTGATCAAGGGTATAAACAGACACTTCTCAAAAGAAGACATACATATGGCCAATGATCATATGAAAAAAAAGGTTCAACATCACTGATCATTAAAGAAATGTAAATGTAAATCAAAACTACCACTATCTCATACCAGTCAGAATGGCCCTTACTTAAAAGCCAAAAAATAACAGATACTGTGACCTCGTGGAGAAATAGAAATGCTTTTACGCTGTTGATAGGAATATTATTAGTTCAACCATTGTGAAAGACAGTGTGGTGATTCTTCAAAGATTTAGAACCAGAAATACCATTTGACTCAGTAACAGGCTTGCTGAGATTATAAAAGAAATACCATTTGACTCAGTAATGGGATTATAAAAATACATGCACCTGTATGTTCATTGCAGCACTACTCACAATAGCAAAGATACAGAATCAACCCAAATACCCATCAATGATAGACTGGACAAAGAAAATGTGGTACATATATACCTTGGAATACTATGCAGCCATAGAAAGGAACAAGATTATGTCCTTTGCAGGGACATGGATGAAGCTGGAAGCCATTATCTTCAGCAAACTAATGCAGGAACAGAAAACCAAACAACACATGTTCTCACTTATAAGTGGGAGCTGAACAGTGAGAAGATACAGATGCAGGGAGGGGAACAACACACACTGGGGCCTGTTGGGGGAGGGTGGCAGGGTGAGAGCATTAGAAAAAAATAGCTAATGTAAGCTAGGATTAATACCTAGGTGATGGGTTGATAAGTGCAGGAAACCACCATGACACAGGTTTACCTGTGTAACAAACCTGCACATCCTGCACATGTACCCCAGAACTTAGAATTAAAAAATAAAATAAATCAATAACCAACTTAAAAATTAAAAAAAACCATAAGCTTTCAGAAGAAATATTTACATCTGGAAAATCACCTAGTCGATTTTTTAAATGCATGTATGAATGTGCTTTGAGAGCTTTTACGATGTTTCTTCTTTATATTGTATGCTTTTAGGAATAATGGCTCCCTTTGAGTATTTCAAAATGATGTAATTTAGATTATTCTTCATCTTTGGAAGGCAGCTATGCTCACCACTATACCACCAACACTAGATTATTCTTCATCTTTCAATCTTTGACTAGGATGAGCGCCATGAGCATAGGGCCTTTATTCCACTTATTGCTGCAACCTCAGGGCCCGAAACACAGCCTAGAACATAGAAGATATTTAACTGGAGGACAGATGTTTTGGAACTATATGATCATTGCAGATGTAGAATCTTCAAAACACTAGTTCCCAGCCAAAGTGAAAGATCCTTTATAGACATCTATAAAAATTTCAGATTATAGTTTGCACATGCTTTTAAAGTAATATCAAGAGTTAGATTCTGGGTTCTACCTTAATCATCCCAAAATCGTTGTTACCGTGATTACAAATTAATAGTCAAATCTTATGGCACAGTTTTTGTCCTCATTCTAATTAAACTTATTTCCTCCATCGATAAAACCTCCATTGAAAAACTCCATTTTTTTCCATTCTCTCTCGGCTCACCTCCTCGTTTTGCAGCTTCTTGGCTGATTCCTTCCCTTCCGTAGGTCCTTGTAAGTGTAAGTTCCAGAGGCTTATTCTTTGCTTTTCTTTATTTTCCTCTTGCATTATAAATTTTAGCTAAAGCATTTTTTCTCATGTTTCAGCTGCCATATTTATGTTCGTGATTATTTAATCTGCACTTTAAGCTATCTTCTCTTTCCTAAGATATAAACCCATACTTTCATGCTAACGCTCTACAGCACCTCAAACTTGGTAAGTTCAAAACAAATTTATTCTCTTCTTCCTCAAACATGTTCTTACTCCTTTATTCCCTATTTTAGCTGTATGTAAATGAGTTTAGTGTTGAGTGAAAATTGTTTTGTTGTGTTAGGCTGGATAGCAGAGAGGGGATGAGCTACGGTTCGTAGCAGTGCCAGGAAAATGAAATATTTCCTAGTGAATATAAATTAACTTTTCTTCAATTTTTAAAATTGAAACAGTTGCAGTTTTTAAGATGCTAATATTGGGGCATCTGGGGTAAGATGGCATGTTGACACTGCTCACATGACCTCACTTCACAACACAAACCTATTGAAAATAAAGAAAACGTAATGTCAAACAATCCATCAGTAGCATTCCAACAACAAAAATAGCAAACGTGAGAAGGGAACCTGTAATCAACACATGCTCCCTCAATTGCTGTAGCAGGAGAAGAGAATGGGTACTCAGCACCTGCAATTAAATGCTTCCTCCCAGAAGTGGCACACATCATTTCTGCTAACATTTTAGTGGTCAAATTAATGCATATAGCCCTATCTAACTTGAATGAAATGGAGAAATACAATCTATCCATATGCTCAGAAGTGGAGAAGAACAGGATATTGTCAACAGTAGTAATATATGCCTCAGCATATTTCCAATTAAACACACACACACACACACACACATATTCCTACTTATGCTTCTCCAGGAACATTCAGGATGGAGAAAGAAGTGATTGAGAAGGAGAAAGGAGAAGGGAAAATACAAAGTTTAGTAAATAATAGCATTCCCAGAATATCATTTCTAGAAAGGTAGTCCCACCTTCCATGAAGTTGAATTAATACATTAAAAAATTATAAGATTTTACCATGTATTTTCTCTAGTTAAATAGAAGATACGAAAACAATCATCAGTAATAACCCAGATATATCATAAAGACAAATGAGAAAATAAATATAAAAACTGCTAAATAAGATAGCAGCCTCAGAGAAAAAGCAGATAGGACACCATAAATGACATATTCTCCACAGAGCTGAGAGTTCTCTGGTCAAAATCCATAAGATTTGCCTACCTTTGCTGACCTTTATCTGGAAGCAGAGTAGGAGAATGTTCTGTGCAGAAAAGACTATATAGGGTAGGGAAAGATAGCTTACAGGAATTTGTTCTAGCAAACTCAAGTAGCAAGAACGCCAGGTACAGAAAACTGGCCTCGTAGGTGGTCTGGAGGAGAGCTATTTTGCCTGCTTTCCCTATTACCTCCTCCCAAATCCTTTATGTAGTATGTCCACCCAGAATTGGGGAAACAAGTTTATGGCAACAAATCTGATAACTTACATGAAAAGTATAAATTACTTGAAAAATACAACTTACCAAGAAAGAAATAAGAAATTAGCCCTATATATATTAAAGACATTGAATTCATTATATATATTTTTAATCCCACAAAGAAAATGCTAAGATTAGCTAATGTTAACAGTGAATTCTTTCCATTTAAGAAAAAGAACAACAACCTAATACTAATCTTATACAAATCTTAACAAATAGTACTAATCTTATACAAATAATACTAATCTTATACAAATCTTAACAATACTAATCTTATGCAAATTCTTTTGGAAAATAGAGGTGAAAAAAACACCTCCCAAATTATTTTATGAGGACAACATAACATAAAAACTTAATGAAGACACTGCAAATAAATAAATTTACAGAATAATATCCCTCAAAAACATAGTTCCAACAATGCTTAACAAAATATTATCAAATTAAATTTTGTAACATATAAAAAGGTTAATTTATCATGATCAAGTAGGGTTTGTCCTAGAAGTTTCAAGTTGTTTTAATATATGAAAATCACATCAAGAGAACAAAAGAGACAGGCCATATGATCATTTCAGAACACGCAGAAAAGCATTTGACAAAAATTAACACCCATTCATTTAAAAAAGAAAAATCAATGAAAACCATGAATAAAAGAAACCTTCCTCAACCTGTAAAGTATACCTACAAAAAAACTGTAGCTGACCTCATACTTAATGACAAAAAAAAAAAAGTTAGAAATAAGTCAAGGATAGGCAAAAAATAAATAGATCTGTTTGCCTTTTCAGATAATATTATTGTTTATGTAGAAAATCAGGCCTTGGGGGCACATGCCTGTAATTCAAGCTACTTGGGAGGCTGAGACAGGAGAATTGCTTGTACCTGGGAAGTGGAGGTTGCAGTGAGCCAAGATCACACCATTACACTCCAGCCTGGACGACAAAAAGAGACTCCATCTCAAAAGAAAAGAAAAAAAATCAGGCCAGATATGGTGGCTCACCCCTATAATCCCAACACTTTAGGAGGCCAAGGCAGGAGGATTGTTTGAGCTCAAGAGTTCAAGAATAGCCTGGGCAACATAAAGAGATCTCATCTCTACAAAATAATTAAAAAATTAACAGGGCATGGTAGCCTGCACCTGTAGTCCCAGCTACTCAGGAGACTGAGATGAGAGGATGGTTTGAGACCAAGAAGTCAAGGCCACAGTGAGCCATAATTGCACCATTGCACTCCAGCCTGGGCAACAGAGTAAGACCTTGTCACAAAAATTAAAAAAGAAATTCAATTGTATTTGTATATGTTAGCAGAAAACAATTGAAGAATGAAATAAACTCATTTTTAATAATGTTAAAAATATAAAATAGCTAGAAATAAATTTAACAAAAGATATTTAAGAACTTCTACCCTAAAAACTATAAAATATTACCAATGGAATCTAAAAACAACACAAATAAATGGAGATATGTGCCATGTTCCTGGATTGGCAGATTAATATTATTAAGATAGAGTTTATTTTAAAGTATTATATCAATGCTAATTTCCTGGACTTAATAATTGTAATACAGTGATGTAAGATGTTTGTATTAGGAGATGCTGGGTTAAAAAGTATGTGGAAATTCTGTCATATTTTTTGTGAATTTCTTATAACATTAAAATATTTCAAAATAAAAAGCTTTTAAAATTTCAATTATCTCAAAATTGATCAATAGATTCAATGCAGACCATTTATAATCCCATAGACCTTTTTAAAAAAAATTAAACTTGTTCTAAGATTTACATGATATTCAAAGCAGTTAAAATATTTAAAGCAATCTTGACAAAAAGGAACATAGTTGGAGGATTTACACCACCTGATTCCAAGGCCTGCTATAAAGCTACAGTAATCAAGACAGTGTGGCTCTGCCATAAGGATAGACAAATAGACAAATGGAACAGAAGAAAGAGCCCAGAAATAAATCCACAGTTTTATTTGCTTTTTGACAAAGGCACCAAAGCAGTCCAAAAGAGAAAGAAATGTATTTTTAGCACATGGTGTTGAAATAACTGGTTACTGATAAAGGGGGACAAAAACACCCCAGGTTCTATCTCACACCATACATACAAATACATTTGAGATGAAACACAGATTTAACATACAATCTAAAACAGTACAGCTTTTAAAGAAAAATGTAAGAGTAGATATCCAGGGCTTGTGGGTAGGTGAAGATTTCTTAGGTAGCAAAAATCAATAACTATAAGAGAAATAACTAATAATTTAGACTTTATCAAACTTAAAAACTCTCACACTCATTATAAGACACTGTCAACCATCAATAAAAGTAGCAGTCAATCCACAGAGCATGAGGAAAGATGCACAAAATATACATCTGACAAAGGAATAATATCTAGGAAAAATAAAGAACTACTACAAAACAAAAATAAAGAGATAAACTACCCAGTAATAAATAACTAAAACATTTAAACAGATATAAAATGGCCCATAAGCCCTTGAAAAACTGCTATACATCATTAATAACCAGGGAACTGCACACTAAACCATGCTGAAGTACCAATACACATCCACTAGAATGGCTTAAGTAAGAAACTGACACCATATGACCAGTAATTTAACTCCCAAGCATTTACCTTAGATAAATTAAAACATTAACAACAACAACAAAAATTTCTACAAGAATACTCACAGCAGCTTTAGCATTATTTATAGTAGCCCAAAATTGGAAATAGCTCAGTTGTTCCTCAATAGGAGAATGGGTAAACTGTGGTATATTCATAGAATGGAATATCACTCAGCAGCAAAAAAGAGCAAAGTAGTACCACATGCAATAACATGGATGAATCTCAAAAATATTATGCTGTGTTAAGAAAAATTTACACAAATGAGCACATCTTATATGATTCCAACTATATAAGATTGTAGAACTGAAAATGATTCTCTAGGGAGGCAAAAATAGAACTGTGGTTTCAACTGGGAGTTTAAGGGCAGATACTGACAAATATTGAGCCCTTGTTAATCATATGTGTATTGAAATATTTAGGAGGAACTGAGTTGATGTCTGCAATTTAATTTGAAATGCATAAAAAATAAGATGAAATACTGAATGGAGAAATTAATAAAGAATGAAGATGTAATAAAGCCAATATAATTGTCATTAATTGCATGTAGTAGGCAGGTATATGGATGTTTACTGTAAAATTAATTCTTTCAATGTGCATACATTGGAATATATATCACATATATACAACAATTTCATTATCTGTTTATATATATGTAATGTATGCATATATATGCATATATTGGAGTATTACTCAGCCTTAAAAAAGAATGAGATCTTGACATTTGCTACCATATGGATGACATGGAGGACATTACACTAAGTGAAATAAGCCAGATGCACACAAAAAAAATTACATGATCTCACTTATATGCAGAATCTTTTTGAAAATGTCCAGTATTTAGAGAGAATAAAACAGTGTTCACCAGAGGCAGAGGTTAGGGGAAGAAAAGAGGCTCCTATTAGGAGTCTGAATTATGGAATGGAAGAAGGAAATAACTCCATCAATGGTCTCTAGCAAAACAACAATAAAATATTATAAGATACTATAGCATAAGAACAAAGTAATCAATCAAGGAATGAAACTAATAGGAATTGAATGAAGGCAGGGAGAGGGAGAGTAGGGACAATGTTGTTTTTTAACTGCCCAAATTACTTCCCCCAAAAAAGTGGATTTGTTTAATCCACTGGCTACTGACACCTAACTTAATAATTTGCTATTGAACACTCAAGTTTGATTTTTAGCCAACAGATTTTCTCACTCTCTTAAAGCTCACTTCAAAATTATCTAAAAAAAAGTTTCAGTAAGAATTAATGCCTTAGCACTTGGGGCAGAGTTGATAAGTGTTCCACAAAGACAACTGTCTCAAGTCCAAGTTTCTGAAGTATGATTATTTGAGTCATGTCTGCCGAAATTTGTGATTCAGCTATGGTTAAGAGAAGCTAAGTGGTCAACCGACATGCTTACCCCCATTAAGCCTTTGAATCAGCATCTTGATTTATTGCATAAATTTACTTAAGAAGTTATACAAGTCATAACTAACTTGAATCCTTTCCTTTAAAATACTTAGAAATCTAATTTAGCAATAATTTATAATACATTTAACTAACCATTATATAAACATGAAAGAAAGCAAATATCTTATGCTTTTGGCTTGTTAGAATGCCACTCTATTTTCTACTCTGTCCCAAACTTGCTGTGTCCCATTGATTAATGGAAGCCAATCTTTAGGGTGAAAACAAAACAAAACAAAACAAAACACCAGAGGAGGGTATCCAAGTGGGATTATAGGACTTCCTTTTCCTCCAAAAAAGAATTCTTGCTGAAGCTAATGTGATGATTAATTTTACAGAGCTGTCCCTGACCCATGTCACTATAGCAATGAAAATAAACTATGAGACTAGGATTCAGCCAGAGGGGAAAAGTTCATCAAGAAATAAAAGTAGAGACAAAATTGCTCATTAAAGTGGCTAACCAGGGCTGTTTTATGAGAAGATGGATTAAAAAAAAGGTTACCATGTATTTTAAAGAGATGAATTCAAATGTGACTCATAGATTCCAGTTTCAATATAATTCTGTGGAATCTAACAGTTTAGCTCCATGGAAAAAGAGGATAGTTAGTGGACCCTATTATAAAATTTGAAATATTCTAACATGAAATCTGACTTGCCCACAAGATGCAAAAAGTATACCATTAGCTTCAGAATTGTGAACAAAAAAGAGCATAATTATTTTCTTCGCCTCGAGACTGGTCCAAGGCAAAGAAAATCCCACTCAAGATGTTTCTATCTAAATCTGAATGCAAAGAATTTTTTTTTTGGAAATTGGAAATCATTTTTAGCAGCTTCTAGCACTTCGTTGAGATCTAAGGGATTGCTTTAAGAACGATTTGGTCCATTAGAAACTAGTCAACACACACAAAATTGGATGCTTTTCTTAGCTACAAGGAAAAAGTAACTCTAAAGTTTATCATTAAAAATAGTGTCATATCTTCCTATGGTTATCACTTCATTCAAAATGGATGAATGGATGGATGGATGGAAGATAGATAGGATATTCTAGATTTTGAAGGCTGAATTGATACTGAAGGAATGTATGATATGTTAGATTCTGTTTCTGATAGGAAAAATATGTATTTTTTAAAATGGAAAACTGGTTAGTCCATTTCAAAATGTGAGACAAATCTTTAAATCTCATTATAGAGCCTTTTAAGGAGTACAACAATGAATGTGAGTATAGCTCCTATCCCTCAAAATGCAATCTGATATTTAGAAATTTTGAGTGAGGAAGCTGAGAGTCTGAGGAATCAGGTTTTATAATGTAATCCAGATTAGCTAATAAAGTCCTCTTTGGAAGACATTGCTAATTCACTTGAGCCTTGTTGTTTGCTCATCCTGATAACAGTATTGTGTGATGTTATAGGAAAGTTTCTGGCCTGGAAGTTTATCATGGAGAGCAGGATGGTCTGGGTCCATTACTTTCAGAGAGCCTGTACTGTGAAATATAAAATGTGAAACAGCCAGAAGAAAGCAAGACTCAACTTGTTCTGGATCAAAAGCAAGGATGTTCAAAACGATATGATTTTCTTTGAGAGTTTGGTGAGGGGAATGGTAAGGATCAGCTCCAATTCCACTAGCAATAAAGCTGAGCCTAGGAAAGAATTCAGTCAAATAGCCCATTTTATCTCACTGACTTGTACTTTTGAGCTGTTTCCCTTGTTTATGATAAGTTTTATTGTTTGCTTTGAGTTATTTCTTTTGCAAATTAGTTAGATTTATTTTCTTTCTCTGTTGGGAAGTGTGGTGAAAATGAGGCTGGATCTAAATCAAAAACCATGGGCGAAAGTTTTGTTGGTCATCGGTTGCTTGTCTAGGTTTATCTTGGGCACAACTCCCTTTCTAAGGCCCCTTCCAGCTCACTAAATTATTATTATGCCCTGTGCCAACCACAGCTGCCTAATATTAACTGATTGTGCCACTTTTGAATTACTGCTTGGGAAGCAGGACCTACTGGTTTTATTTCTTTTATTACCCATGACCCCACAGAAAGTCAGATTGGCTAGGAAAAAATAAATAAATAATGTGGGCTTGTAAATGCTTTTGGTGCTTATTTACCCTCACTCTGTTGCTCACCCCCTCTTTATCCTCGCAGTCTCAATCCCAATTCCCATCTATTTTGGTTTCAGCTGATTATATTGTTCTTTTATTTAATTTTTCCCTTGCTTTTTCCATTCACTTAGAACAGGATCCCACATTAAATGAGGCTCCAGGCTCACTTAAGGATGCATTTTGCAAACCAAATAAAGTCAAGTAATCGGTAAATTCCCAATTTATTATGCTCTTCTACACATGTACAAATTCCAGTAAGGCTCTAGTTATGAAAATAATTCTAATACAAGGATTCCAGATGCAATTAATAATTTTTTCTAACCATGCTGTTTATTTTAAGTGCATTAGAAGGACCTAATATATTCAACTTTGAAGGAAAAAAGTTTCAGAGACAACTTGGACGGACAGAAGCCAAACCATAACTTGACATAAATTGCTTGGCATATAAGCAAATCCTAAAACAAGTACAAATCAGAATCTATCAGAGCAAATACAGAAGAGTGGCAAGAAAAATGGTTTTATAACTTCCAAAGTTACATAGTCCAAGGTTCTACCCTAAATTGTATTATAGGAAACTGATTTCAGTGCTTAACACTGTCAAATATCTTTTTTTTTTTTTGAGGTAAAAAAAAACTCAGGCTGAGGGACATTAACTAGCTACTTTACAACAGAGCAGAGACTATACTATCAACCTCAAGACTTTTGGTTAGAACCACTGTGAACATTTCACACTGATTTGCCTTCTTAATTCAAGAACCAGCTGACATTTCTGGCGCTTTTGAAATTTGTTTTACATGTTAGAGTTCTAGCCTATTGGTTCTTGTTGCTTTCCAGGTTTTTCAAACTACTATTGTTTCATATTTAAAGCAGTGTATGCACTCTGGACATGCTCTGAGAAAGCAGAATAGGGCAGGATGCTACAACAGGGAATTACCCACTGTAAATGTCTCTGCTGCTTTGGGTTAGCACCCTTGGGACTCCCAGGAAGATGCTCTTTGTCCCAACCTAGTGGTCAGGATGACAAGAGCATGAGGTGCTGGGACACTTGGCTTCTGCCACTCCTTGGTAAGAAGATTGGTTCCAGTACACCATCTATGGAGATATGATTCTTTCCTTAAGCTGCCAGCATCTATCTTCAGGCCAAGGGAGTACTTCTGTATTCTCACAAGCATATATAATATGCATATTTGTATATATGTATGTGTGTATACATATGTATATATGTGTACATGAAAAAATTTTTTCTGAATACTGGATTTTTTTTCTTCTCTATATTTTCATGCCCCAAAGTATAAAAATAAAAACAGATCTTAACTCTTGGAAGAAAATAAACAAATTAACCAAGATATATGCTCTGCAGATATTCACAAAAGCTGAATTCACTCTTTGCTATTAGATTTCAAGATTATCATACCTATTTGTACATAAAACCTCCTCCCCAAATGTCTCTCTCTTTCTCTCTTTCTCCATCAACATCAACTGAGTTCTACCCCTATCATTTTATAGTGGACAAATAACTAACGGCTTTTAATATTAAGCTCTTGCACCTCGGTGCCTGAAATTTCCACTATGACTGTTTTCTAGTGGGATTTAAAAATAGAGTAAGTGATAAAAGTTTAAAAAAATGTATTATCCATTCATGCTACAGACAGTAGGGCATAAAGAAACAGAACACAGGACACGAAAATTTTGATAAGTTTAGAGATGGAGAACCAGCAGGAAGAGGAGAGCCCATTGAAAAGCTGGTAGGTTATGAGTTAGTAGTAGGCTGGTTGAGGGAGGGTCTGGGAGAAGGAGTGATTTCTAAAACTTAGAAAGTAGCAGAAATGTTTCTAATCACAATTCACTCACTACATGACATTTTCTTTTCTTTTTTTTTTTCTTTGAGATAGAGTCTTGCTCTGTCACCCAGGTTGGAATGCAGTGGCGCCATCTCAGCTCACTGCAACCTCCGCCTCCGGAATTCAAGTGATTATCCTGCCTCAGCCTCCCAAGTAGCTGGTACTACAGGCACACACCACTATGTCCAGCTAATTTTTGTATTTTTAATAGAGACAAGCTTTCACCATGTTGGCCAGGCTCGTCTTGAACTCCTGACCTCAGGTAATCTCCCCGCCTCGGCCTCCCACAGTGCTGGGATTACAGGCATGAGCCACCACGCCTAGCCCACATGACATTTTCTTGAGTTGATTATAGGTATATGTTAAATTAAAACTCATTCGTTTTATTAGTTATTATTGAACTGAGCCAAAAAATATGTACTAAAAGATATAGTAATAGCTTAAGGGGATAGATTGAGTCACTGTATAAAATGTATACTAAACTACAATAGCATTCATGAACATGAACCTATTAGTCACACAGCCTTGAGTTCCTCAAGGTATACAAAGTTCAAGTAGATCTGAGCCATCTTCACACAGAGTCTAAAGATCTTTCTAAATTAATTGTGATTTTTGACAGGCATATACTTTATCACAGTGACAGACTTATTTTTCAAAATTGTGCTCCTTATCTTAGCCTCAGTAGAATCTCCAAGATTGCCCAAATAATTTCAAGACATAAAAGAATGCTGGTATTACATATGTATTTTCTATTTCATTAAACTTGTAGTCACATTTAATTTAACTAACTAGGTTTTAAAATGTTCTCTTGAGCACCAACTAGATGTCATTGACCCATTGATATTAGGAACCAAAGTAGTATTCCCACAAGTTTAATAATTGTTCACATTAATTTCTCCTAAATTTCAACCTACTTTGATCTATTTTAAGATATTTGGTCATTTTTACTGCCTGATATATGTCAGGGAACCCTCTATTTGTGCCGTTCATGTAGATATTGCAAAATAAAACCCTTTAAAAGACCCTTTAAGTAATTACTAGGGATTCAAATTTAATACAACCATATATGGAGCTACCAATGCAAATAATTCATATAACAACTGAAGAGACAGACACTTTCTACACATAGCTAAGTTTCCACACAACATAAAACAACACAAATATCAAAGTTAACTTTTCATGCTTGGGCTTAGCAAATTTCTTTTGACGTTGTATATTTCAACTTCAGAAGCATTAAAATATGAAAACTGTACATCTTTTTCAATGAGGTATAGTATAGATAACCTCTTTGCCTCTACTTTTATATAAAGTATTCCTTAAATTCTGACCCTTTTATCAGTCTTTGTTTTCATATGCTCTTACTCTCAACTTCTCCTACTTGCTCTTACACACCAGTACATCCAATATATCACTATAAGTTTGCTTACATGCCCTTCAGTTAGCCCTCCATATTTAATCACTTTTGTTATTTTTTTCTTTTAAAACATATTCAGATGTTGCATCTCATTACTTCTTTAAGCTACTCACCCATTGCCCTGCATCTTTTCCATATAATTTTTAAAAAAGGGTAACTCCTTACATCTACTTTCTTACTATCCAGCTTCTAAAAAATCAACCCTTTTCTGACCTGAAGTATCCTCTAGCAATCATTTTAGATTTTCCTTCCTTACAGAGCTAATATTTGAGAAAAGAAGTTTGTATTCATTGCCTCTATTTTCCTGTCTCATATTCACTATTGACTTCACCTCAATATTGTATCTACTCCCATTATTACTATACTAAAAGCACTATTTCCATGGTTTCTGATAACTTTCTAGTTGCTAGATCCAATGGGAGGTTATTGGTCCTTATTTCAGTTTACATCTTTGCAGCATGTGAAACCAGTTTATCCTGATAGAAACTCTCCCTTCCCTTGTTCTAGGTGACACTGCTCTATCAGAGGTTTCCTCCTACTCCTCCAATCATTTCTACCTAGTCTCTTGAAGGCTCTTCCTTTATATCTCTCTTCACAATGGTTATGCTCTCTACCTTCTTATCTTCATGCTCTCTCTAGGTAATTTCATTTACTTTCATAGCTTGAACTTCCATCCTTTTACTAATGACTCCCAAATCTACATTTCAGCTTGGAACTCTTCCCTGGACACTAGAATCATAAATCCACTTGCTCTTGGCAATTACCACTTGGCATCTCCAATTCAACCCCATCAAAAACTCATTTTGTGTGTTCATTTCCTCCATCTCTAACCACTACTGAACCAAATATATTCTTTCTCTTTATTCTCTACCTGGATGGATAGTATAATCCCCTATGTAGTCATCCAGGCCAGAAGTATCTAATAGTCTCCTCAATCTATTGTTCTGTAAAAGTAATATAGCCTGTCAATCCAAGCTTGTCTAGATTACTACTGCAACTTCCTAACTAGTCTTTTTCCCTCCAGTCTTGTCTCACACTTTCACACTTCAGTCTATATGATGCTTCCAGAGTGATGCTTCCAATATACAGATCTGACTATATAACTCTCTATGTTAAAATCATTTCTATGAGTTTTCATTGCTTTTGAGATAGAACCCAAATTGCTAGTCTCCATGTAACATGTTCATGGGAATTCTTAATGAGGTAACTGGCATCTAGGGTCAGAGGCCATAAAATACAACAAGACAGGTGGTAATAAAAGGGCAACACATGTCTCCTACCAGCTATGTCTGCCTTCCTTCAGTTCTTTGCTTACCATTCTCCTTCAACAACAAAATTTTTAAAAAGTTTGTTATCACAATGATAGCATATATAGAGCTCATTACATTTTAAAAAGTATTTTCACACTCATTGCTTAATTTAATCTTTATTCTACTCTTTGAGGTATATTTTCATGTAGATTTTACATATGTGAATACCACAGTTAAGCATTTTCAAATAAACCACCCAGGATCATCAGTAAGCTAGTGAGGGCCAGATAGAGATCTCGAAGGTCCATACTGTGTTCTCAAATATTGTTCTACTCTTTTCACATGGCATTTCCCAATGTGCCTCAATAGTCCAGAGTTGGAGATTAAAATCATAGGGAAAATTTCTAATAATGCTGCCTGAGCTCTATTCAGAAATTCACATTCTGTGAAGAGGATCTGGCTTTCTGTATTTTGTGAAAGTTTCTCAGTGATTATAATGACCAGCCTGATGGTCTCAGGGACATATTTGCCTTCTTCAGATGTTCCTTAAAGTCAGGGTCATCTTCAAATCAAAAATCTCTTTGTACTTTGGACATAGCCAGCATGCAAAAACTTGTGAATGAAAAGTTATAAAATAGTTCCATTATACGCCTTATCCAGAAAAATAATCAAATTCAAACTTTGTCCTTGAGGAACAAAGTTAATGTCAAAATTCAGAAGACTAAGCTTTACAAAATTGAAGCAAACAAACAAACAAAAAATAAAAATAAAAACTAAACTAAACAAAAAATCAAAGAAAATGTTTGTTCACTGTCTGGGGTTTGAAATGTGGCCCTAGAAAAATAAACAGTTATAATCTGTTAGAAGCAGTTTGCAGGGTGCTGTTCTAATCAATTCTCTTGTAACTAGCCTCACTAACATTCTAGTCTTGGCATTGCCTAAATTATGCTTTTGTAACAACTTGCACAATCTCCTTTTGCATGTTTCTTTTCTCCATGTAACTGATCTGAGAGGATATTGATAATGTTGTACCAAATGATGGAAGTACCTATTTTGTTGTTGTCTTTTGGCCCAGCTGGGAAAGATGTTCTTACATGCTCATTTTTAATGGCTACGAATGTACAATTTTTAAAAAAGAACAAGAAGAGGGTAGATCTCTTCTAGAGGTTGGCTTAGGCAAGAATTTAATGACCAAAAAACCAAAAAGCAAATGCAATAAAAACAAAGATAAATAGCTGGGACCTAATTAAACTAAAAAGCTTTTGTAAAGCAAAAGGAACAGTCAGTAGAATAAACAGACAACTCACAGAGTGGGAGAAAATCTTCACAATCTTTACATCTGACAAAGGACTAATATCCAGAATCTGCAACAAACTCAAACAAACCAGTAAGAAGAAAACAAACAATCCCATCAAAAAGTGGGCTAACATGAATAGGCAATTCTCAAAAGAAGATATACAAATGGCCAACAAACATATGAAAAAATGCTCAACATCACTAATGATCAGGGAAATGCAAATCGAAACCACAGTGTGATACCACCTTACTTCTGCAAGAATGGCCATAATCAAAGAATCAAAACACAGTAGATGTTGGCATGGATGTGGCAATCAAAGAACACTTCTACACTGCTGGTGGTAATGTAAACTAGTACAGGCACTATGGAAAACAGTGTGGAGATGCCTTAAAGAACTAAAAGTAGAGCTATAATTTGATCCAGCAATCCCATTACTGCGTGTCTACCTAGAGGAAAGGAAGTCATTATTCGAAAAGATACTTGCATACACAGTTTATAGCAGCACAATTCACAATTGCAAAATTGTGGAACCAATCCAAATACCCATCAATCAACAAATGGATAAAGAAACTGTGGTGTGTATATATATATATATATATATATATATGTATGTATATATATATATGTATGTATGTATATATACACATATATGTGTATATATATGTATGTATGTATATTTACACATATATGTGTATATATGTGCCAAATATGTGTCTATGTATATACACACACACATACATATATACATATGTGTGTATATATACATATATACATATTTATGTGTGTATATATATATAAATATGTACATATACCATATACATATAAATATATACATATGTAGATATGTATATGTATATATACACATATACACATGTATACACATATATATACATATATACACATATATACATATATACATATATATACACACATACATATACATATATCTCTCTATATATGTATATATATCTCTATATATGTGTATATATGTATATGTATATATACATATATAGAGATATATATGTGTATGTGTATATATACATATATATCTCTATGTATATGTATATATGTATATAAGTATATGTATATGTATATATACATATATATAGATATATATGTATATGTATATATACATATATATAGAGATATATATGTATATATACATATATATCTCTATGTATATGTATATATACATATATAGAGATATATATATATACATATATAGAGATATATATGTGTATGTGTATATATACATATATATCTCTCTCTCTCTATATATATATATATATGATGATGGAATACTACTCAGAAAAAGGAATGAATTAACACCATTTGCAATGACCTTGATGAGATTGGAGAATATTATTCTAACTGAAGTAACTCAGGAATGGAAAACCAAATATCATATGTTCTCACTGATATGTGGGAACTAAGCTATGAGGATGCAAAGGCATGAGAATGATACAATGAACTTTGGGGACTTGGGGGAAAGAGTGAGAGAAGAGCGAGGGATAAAAGACAACAAATACAGTTCGGTGTATACTGCTTGGGTGATGGGTACACCAAGATCTCACAAATCACCACTAAAGAACTTACATAATCAAATGCCACCTGTACCCCCAATAACTTATGAAAAAAAATTTAAAAACATAAAAAGAAATTGAGGCTTCTGGATAAGCAGGCATTAGCTAGGTGAGGAAAGGGGTTTAGGGACAGACTGTCTCTTCACTAGCTTTGTACCTTAAATAATTTTTTAAACTCTTCTAATCCTCAATTTTTATGTGTATAAAATGAAGTAAATATACGAACCTTAGAGGATTGCCTATAAGGTGTTTGGCACAGAAATGGTACTTAGTGCACAATATGTGGCCACCAGTAATGGCAGTGGCAGTGATGCTGGTGCTGGTAGTGGTGGCAGTAGCACTTAGCCAGTGGAATACTGATTTACAGGAGAGAGATGGCATTTATGTGGATCTTTACAGCCCGGAATTTACAAGAGAGTTGTATATTTATAAGCCTCTTTCAACTGAAGTAGAAATTATTTGCACAGCTAATGGCCCTGTATAGGCCCCAAAAGAAAGCAAACAAACAACTCTTCCAACCCTGAATGTGGTGGTAACAGACTTAGAGCCTCCATCTGGCAGCAGACACCCAGGAAGTCCTGTAGTTATAGAGGTCTTTCTTCAGAGTGGGAATGTAGGATTCCTGTTTTCATTAACTATTTCACTATTTTCTGCATTAGGTTTGCACTCAGACTTCCTTTCTTCTTCCCAAAGGGTTCTAAATATTTTTTAATAGTTCAAGTATAAGTTCAAGCAGACTGATGGGAACACTTAGTTGATGCCCTTTTTAATTTTTTTAGTTGTATCAGGTCACATCCTTGCATGAATAATAACCATTTTGAGAAATACTAATAATTTTTCCATTATAGATCCAATGATAAGCAGAAAATGTCTATGCAAGTGAATATATTTTTCAAGCACCCATGGGAAGCCACACTTTAACACACTTTAAATACTATTCATATATTTTTATACAAGAGAAAGAAAATTATTATTTTGGTCATTTTTTCTTAACAACGATAATAAACAATCTTTTATAAACTCTTTCCATTTAAAGTGTCCTGGCACTAAATAAACACTGCTCAATGAATAATAGTTTCCCAAGAATGCAGCAGGGCAAAAGGTCACAATAATCTCAAGCCCTATTCAAAAATCATTCAATGGCTCTACAGAATCCTAAGTCTTTTATAACTCTTCATCTCAGCATATAGCCCACTGATTTCAATACACTTTACTAAATTCACTTATATATGATTCCCAGTCTCTCCAGCTGAACTAAATTACCCATGGTTTCTGAACCACAATTTCCCTCAATTTCCTGGTTCTCTATCTTTGTTTATGACATTGCTTCTACCTGTAACAATCTCCCCTATTCCATAAAACCCATTAGATCACTCTGAAGGCCATCTTTCTTCCAAGGTCACCACATCTTTCTTTGTCTCCAAAATTTGTTGGAGCGTCCTTGTCTGTAAAACCCCAATATACTCTAGGTTAATGATCCTTTTCATGCTATTTTTGTTTTAAATTTCTTTATATGCCTCATCTTGTGTTTTATATTGAAATTTTCTTGAGGCCTCCTTGGTACAGAAATACAATAATAATAAGACTCATTGCCTCTCATTATTCTTGTATTTCTGTACCATTTTTTCACAATGACTTATCCTAAGGCTTAGCATAGGGATTGAGAACATAAACTTTAAGGCCAAAAAAATGTAACGGTGCCCTGACTCTTTGTCCAGGCTGCGTAACTTTGGTCAAATGGCTAAACTTTTTAAAGCTACATTTCTTCATTTGAAAAATAGCAAGGCACCCAGCCTACTGCTTGGCTGCACCTCAATATCCAACACTTCTTAAATTGTTTTGGGCTGTATGACATTTCTAAAAAATAGAATGAAGGCTCTGGACATTGCCCTAAGAGAAAAGTACACACATACACACATATATACATATCCAGTGATAAACCTTACAGCTATTCACTGGTGTTCAAGAGCAGAGGATCTCAAATTGTGGTCTGTATACACCTACGGGTCCCCAAGCATCATTTCAGACATACAAGAGGGCGAACCTATTTTCATAATCGTGTTTACACAATATTTCCCTTTATCTTTGTGTTGACATTTGCACTTATAATACAAAAGTAATGACGGATAAAACCATTGGCCCCTTAGCATGAATCAAGGCAGTAGGAACAAACGAACATTGTATTCACTGTATTGTCTATTAATCATAGTATTCTTCAATGCCATGCATTTGCAATAAAAATAAGATATACAAACTGAAAAGTCAGTTTCACTTAATAAACTCTTTGATGATACAATAAAATTGTTAACTTTATTGGATGTCAAACCTGGAGTGACATTCTGTATGTGGAACAGGAAGTTTATATGTAGTGCTTCTGCTACATCCTGAAGTATAAGGTTGTCTTGAGGAAAGGTACTGGTAGTTAAGCTGTGAGCTGAACTTATCATTTCTCTGTCATTAGAACACCATTTACTTGATAAAATGACTGATCAACAAACTAATGTTGTTCAGATGACAATTTGTGTATTTGGTAGAGATTTTCTCACAAATAAACAGAGACTGTAACTTCAAGAAAAAAAAACCTAAAAGTATTTGTTCCCAAAGGTAAAAGAACGTTAGAAAACACATATACCATTGTGAGCCTGAGAGCTTCCCTAAGATATTTTTTATTTGAGCAAAGGTGATACTATCAAATATTATTTTAAAAATATGTTGTATATGACAACATTTGGAAGATCTGTACAATTCTGTAAACCAATATTTTCCACATGACCAGTGCATGGTGACATAAAACCATGCATAGGTAAAGATCCATTCAATGCAAGTGAGACAGAACTAGAAAAAATATGTTTTGAAATTAATATGGAACCAAAAAATAAAAATAAAAAGCCCAAACAGCCAAGGCAATTCTAAGCAAAATAATAAAGCTGGAGCCATTACACTACCTGAATTCAAACTATACTACAGGGCTACAGTAACCAAAACAGCATGGTACTGGTATAAGAACAGATACATAGACCAATGGAACACAATGGAGAGTCCAGAAATAAGGCTGCACACCTACAACCATCTGATCTTTGACAAAGCTGACAAAAACAAGCAATGGGGAAGGGATTCCCCATTTAATAAACCGTGCTGGAATAATTGGCTAGCCATATTCAGAAGAATGAAACTGGACCCTTTCCTTATATCAAACACAAAAATTAACTCAAGATGAATTAAAGACATTCCTAGGCAATGCCATTTTGGACATAGAAACTGGCAAAGATTTTGTGATGAAGACCCGAAAAGCAATTGTGACAAAAACAAAAATTGACTAATAAGATCTAATTAAACTAAATACCTTCTGTACAGCAAAATAAACTATCAAGAGAGTAGACAAGCAACCCACATAATGGGAGAAAATTTCTGCAACCTATGCATCTGACAAAGGCCTAATATCTAGCATCTATTTGGAACTTAAACAAATTTACCGGAAAACAAACAAAACAACCACGTTAAAATGTGGGCAAAGGATATGAACAATTTTCAAAAGAAGATATTCATGTGGCAAAGAAGCAAATGAAGAAAAGCTCAACATCACTGATCATTAGAAAAATGCAAATGAAAACCACAATGAGATACCATCTCATACCACTCAGAATGGCTATTAATAAAAAGTAAAAATAATAACAACAATAATGCTGGTGAGGTTATGGAAAAAATGGAATGCTTATACATTGTTGATAGGAGTGTAAATTAGTTCAACCACTGGTGAATGGTGTGGCAATTCCTCAAAAACCTAAGATCAGAACTACCATTCAACCCAGCAATCTCATTACTGAGTATATACCCAAAGGAGTATTAATCATTCTATTATAAAGACACATGCACACGTATGTTCATTACAACATTATTCACAATAACAAAGACATGAAGTCAACCTAAATGCCCATTAGTGGTAGACTGGATTTTAAAAATGTGGTAGATGTACACCATAGAATACTATGCAGTCATAAAAGAAAATGAGATTGTGTCCTTTGCAGTAACATAGATGGAGCTGGAGGCCATTATTCTTAGCAAACTAACACAGGAACAGAAAACCAAATACTGCCTGTTCTCACTTACAAGTAGGAGCTAAATGAGGGAAACACATGGACACATAGAGGGGAACAACAGGCACATGGCCTACTGGGGGATGGAAGATAGTAGAGGGGAGAGAATCAGGAAAATAACTCATGTGTACTACCTGGGTGACAAAATAATCTCTACATCAAACCTTCATGACCTGAGTTTAGCTATGTAACAAACTTGTACACGTACCTCTGAACTTAATAAACGTTAAAAAAAAGAAACAAAGTAAGTTAATGGAAATTTTGGAATTTGAAGCCGATCTTAATCTTTATATGTTTCAATATGCCACACTGGCATAGTACATTTACCTTAACCAAAAATAGAGATATAATTGTATGACTATTGACAAATTAAAGATATAATTGTATGACCATTGGGCTTGTCTATGTAACAAGCTTGTACATGTACCCCTGAGCTTAAAGTAAGGGTTAAAAAAAAAGCAAGTTAATGCCCTGAACTTAATAAAAGTTAAAAAAAAGAAACAAAGCAAGTTAATGGAACTTTTGGAATTTGAAGCAGATCTAAATCTTTGTATGTTTCAATATGCCACACTGGCATAGTACATTTACCTTAACCATAAATAGAGATATAATTGTATGATTGTTGACAAACTAGAAGCCATAATTAAGAATAAATAAGCTAAAATATATACATATATTTTTTAACTTTTACACAATAAAAACTGACAAAGATGATAAATATGAAGACATTGAGAATGTTTAATAAATGATTTCAAAATCAAGATATTTTTATTCTACTCTCCTTTATGAAACCAAATAAATAATAAAATAAGAATGGAAAATAACCCATCTTCCAAAAGTACCTAAAAATTGTTACTAACCCCTCTGCCCCAAACACATACATGATTCTAAGAATGTCTAGTAAATATAGTAAAATTTGTATAAAAACTAGAAAGAATTAGAACTATAAATTTTTCTCCAGATTTCTTTCAGAGTTGCTATTGCCTGGATGTTTATGTCCTCTCACAATTAATATGTTGGATTTCTAATCCCCAAGGTGATGGCATTAGGAGGTGAGACCTTTGGGAGATGATTGGTTTATTAAGGTGGAACCTTCTTGAATGAGATTAATGCCCATTTAAAATAGGCCCAATGCATCACATTACCTGACTTCAAACTATACTATAAGCCTACAATAACCAAAACAGCATGGTACTAGTACAAAAACAAACACATAGACCAATGGAACAGAAAGGAGAACTCAGAAATAAAACTACACACTTACAGCCATCAGATCCTTTATAAAGTCAACAAAAGCAATGGGGAAAGGACTTCCTATTCAATAAAAGGTGCTGAGATACCTGGCTAGCAATATGTACAAAAATGAAACTGACTTCTACCTTGAGTTGATACAAAAATCAACTCAAGATGAATTAAAGATTTAAACTATAATTCCCAATGAGAATTATAGAAGAAAACCTAGGAAATGCCAGTCTGGACATTGGCTTTGGTAAAGAATTTATGACTAAGTCCTTAAAAGCAATTGCAATAAAAAAATTGACAAGTGGGACCTAATTAAACTAAAGAACTTCTGCACAGCAAAAGAAACTTACAGACAATATCGATAGAGTAAACAGACAACCTACAGAATGCGAGAAAATGTTCACAAATTATGCATATGACAAAGGTCTAATATCCAGCAGCTATAAGGAACTTAAACAAATGAACAAGCAAAAACAAATAACCACATTAAAAATAAGCAAAAGACATGAACGAACAGTTATCAAAAGAAGACATACAAGTAGCTAGCAAACATATGAGAAAATGCTCTATATGACTAATGATCAGAGAAATGTAAATCAAAATCACAATGAAATGACACTTCACACAAGTCAGAATGGCTATTACTAAAAGGTCAAAAAACAAGAGATGCTAGTAAGTCTGCAGAGAAATGGGACAACTTATACACTGTTGGTGGGAATGTAAATTAGCTCAGCCACTGTGAAAAGTAGTTTAGAAAATGAGAACACATGGACACACGGAGGGGACCATCACACATCGGGGCCTGTCAGGGGCTGGGAGGCAAGTCAGGGGATAGTGTTAGGACAAATACCTTATGCATCCAGTGCTTAAAACCTAGTTGATGGGTTAATGGGTGTAGCAAACCACCATGGCACATGTATACCTATGTAACAAACCTGCACAAACTTAAAGTATAATATAAAAAAGAAAAGAAAAGTGGTTTAGAGATTTCTCAAAGAACTTAAAATAGAACTACCATTCAACCCAGCAATCCCATTACTGGGTATATATCCAAAAGAAAATAAATCATTCTATCAAAAAAACACATGCATGTGTATGTTCCTCATAGCACTTTTCACAATACCAAAAACATAGAATCAACCTAAGTGCCCATCAATGGTGAACTGGATAAAGAAAATGTGGTACATATATACCAAGAAATACTATGTAGCCATAAAAAAGAAAGAAATGTCCTTTGTAGCAACATGGATGCAGCTGAAGGTCATTGTGCTAAGCCAATTAAAATGGAAACAGAAAACCAAATATCACATGTTCTCACATATAAGTGGGAATAAACATTGGGTATTCACAGACATAAAGGACACTGGGGACTACTAGAGTTGGGAGAGAAGCAGAGAGGTAAAAGTTGAAAAACTAACTATCGAGTACTATGTTCAGCACCTAGGAGACAGGATCCATCATACCCAGACCTCAGAATCATGCAATATACCTTTGTAACAAACCTACACATGTAACCCTGAGTTTGAAATATTGTTGAAATTATTTTAAAAAAAGAAAATAGAGGAGAGAGAGATCCAAGATGGCCGATTAACAACAGCTCAGGATTGTAGCTCCCAGTGAAAGCGCAGAGAGCGAGTGGACGCCGCACTTTCAGACGAATTTTTGTTGCACACAGACTAGGAGATTCCCGGCAGAGGAGCCACACGGGTCGCCAGCGCGACTTTTTTGGCCGGCGCGGCTATTTTGCCGGCGCCCCAGCACGGCGCTTCTCGGCGCGGAGTATACAGGACGACTCTGGCTCGGCTGGTCCCGTCCCCACAAGGAGAACAGCAATTGGAAGCGCTGAGGACTGAGAGTTTCACAGTAAGCACAGCTGA
>CAUYLG010033391.1:0-43709 GCA_963573385.1 Cacajao melanocephalus | reverse complement strand
AAAGAAAGAAAGAAAAAGAATGTAAGAGAGAAAGAAAGAGGAAGAGAAAGAGGGAGAGGGAACGGGATTCTTGTTCTATTGCCCAGGCTAGAATGCAGTCTAAAAATGGGTATTAAAAACCTCTTTTATGCCAATAATTGTGCTTAACAATGGAGACAGGAAGACAGACAGGCAAATTGGATAAAAAGCTAAAATCCTTCGGTATGCTGTATCTATTCTTGTTTTACAACATTTTTATGATTTGAATAGTCCTGGATTTTTCTTCTTAAAATTTGTGAGAAGTTATATTAGTAGATGTTAAAAGGAATAAAGGGCATAAACTTTGCCATATTCTTTGTTTATAGAATAGTTATTTGAATAACTCTATAAACTTACTGAGTATGAGAGGAAATTACGGTTGTCTATGAAACCTTAGTTTCTAACGTGGAATCTTTTCATCTGTTTTATAGAGTTAGGTTGGGTTCCCTCCAGGTCTTACGGACTAAGGATGCCACAGCTATTTGAATATATATAACCATATCACTGCACGGCAGGCAGCTACCCAGAGGTTAGATTCTGAACCCTGTGAACGTGGGCTATGTGGAGAATTAGAGTTACGCTGCTGAAGGCCCTTAAACAGAGGCCTCAAAGTAGATCCTTTTCCTGTTCTCAGCACAATCCTGTGCTCACCAGCCTTTCTTGTGACCAGTGGTACTCCTTTGAAAATTTTGTTGGGAAATTCTCCTTTGCTAGGCTATATTCACTGGCCTTCCTCAGCAGTTTAAAGCCATGGAATCTCTCGTATAGGTTGTTATTTTTCCTCCTTTGTCTTTCTTTTTTTTTTTTTTTAAACCTGAATGGAATGTTTCCCATTGTTGACATTTTTCAGCATTGTGGACATTGTAGGCTGGCTAGTTGTTTTGAGCTCTCCTGCACATTGTGCAATGCTTGGCAGCATTGCTGGCCTTTATTCCCTATATTTCAGTATCACTTTCTGTTCTGAATCATGGCAACCAAAAATACCCTCTGACATATATGTTTGTAGAGTGAGGCAGTGCAAAATTCCCCCTGTTGAGAAACATTACCTTGGGATCTGTGTAAAAAGCTTTTTAAAAGCTGGAAGAGACAATGGCCTTAGGGCAGCACTTAGCAATCCTGTGATGCGTGTAACTTGTGTGACTTCTCTGACACTGCTTCTTCACCCGCAAAGTAGGGATGATAACATCTTTAGTTCAGAGTTTAGATTTCAACAGAAACTTTCAGGCACATAGTAAGGTACTAACGAGTGATAGTCACTGTCATTCTTACTTGGTGAATTCCAGCTAACTTTCCCAATACCAATAATTCCAACTTAAGAAAAGGTGTTTCTCTTTTTCTCTCACCCTGAAAACAGAGCACGATGAATGTGGCAGTGGCCAGCACAACTGTGATGAGAATGCCATCTGCACCAACACTGTCCAGGGACACAGCTGCACCTGCAAACCGGGCTACGTGGGGAACGGGACCATCTGCAAAGGTAGGCTTGCCACCTTAGGGGAGACCTGTGAGCCTCCATTCCGCCCGGGCTCTTGGCAGTCATGTGTCAGAGTTTCCTGCTCCTGGTTTATCAACTAGCAAGGGTACTGTGCATCAGAGAAAAAGAAAAATGCTTCAGGTTTAGCTTTTGAGTTGAAAGAAAAAGGTGTAGGTGTAGGGCAAGGTCACAGTTACACAACTTGTTGGCTTTGTTCAGCTTTGCCTCTTGGCCTGAGTTTGGAAGGGAGACTTCAATTGTGGACATCGGCTTTTCTTTCCTGTGAGCTTTCCTCAGAGGGCAAGTGGACACTGTTTCTGTTCACACTTGTAATATCTGCTTGGGTAGGAAAGTTACAGTTGTAGCCTCTCTCAGTGTCTGAGAGCAGTTTATCAATTCACAAGCCAGTGCTCTGGCTTCCCTTAGCATTTAGAATAAAATTAAAATTCCTCCTTCTGGCTTATGAGGGCATTCAGCATCTGGTCCCTGGCTTCTCACAGCTGACACCTCTCTTTCCTCTCACCCTCAATCCCTTTACCTCAACCTACTGGGTCCCTGTTACTCCATCAGCATTGCTGTTGTCTCAGCTTCAGTGCTCATGTCTTTCATGTTTCTACTCAAATATCCCCTAATCACAGAAATGTTCTTTGACCACCCTATGTAAAATAGCACGCTTAGTACCTCTTAGCCTGTACCATGCTTGGTTTTTTCCTTCACAAACACAACCTGACAGAACATTGCACGTTTTTGTGTTTGCTTGTCTCTGTGTTGTCTGCCTCCCCACTAGGAGGTAAGCTTCATGACAGTGAAGACTTGATCTTGTCCCCCCACTGGTGTTTAGAGTGGTCCCTTGTACACAGTAGGTGCTTGTTTACTATGTGTTAACTCACCACATCATCAAAGAGGAAAGGCACAATCACAATGAAAAAAATAGGCAACAGGAACAAGAAAATGAAAAACATCCTATGAGGTAGGTATTATCTTCCTCCTTTTAGAAGCAATAAGATTGAGACACAGAGCGGTTGAGTAACTTGCCCAAAGACAAGTAAACACGTTATCAGTATTCCTCTGCAGGGATGAAATGCTGGTAATGAGTGAAAAATAATTTACAGTGATTAAGTCACCATGTTTATGGACTAGATTGGGGAAGAATTTTAAAACATTGATTTTATTCTGTGTTGGTTAAGGTGAGGTAAGCAGAAAGCCTAATACATGATTGTGAGTGAAAATTGGTAAAACTCTTTTATTTTTTAACAGCAATTTGACTAAATTTATCAGCATTCAAAGTAGATATTCTATTGATTCCATCAATTTTACCTCTTGAAATTTATACTAAAAAAGCATAGGGCTCATGAAGAGGGGAAAATGTATGTAGAGTGTTTCTTTGCGGCATTGTTTATATTCACTGAAAACTGGAAACAAGCAAAACATCCATCAGTCATGGAATGATTACATTTATTTTGGCATATGCATTTTGTAGAGTAAAATGCAGTGGTTTAAAACTCTAAATGTTTGTATTTACACACATGCGCACATGCAAATGCATACATATGCACATCACATTGAAAGATACCCAAGACATATTTTTGAGGAAAAAAGAAAAAGAAATAAAATCAAGTTCAGAACAATATAGGATATAGTGTCATCAAATATCTAAGTTAATATTTATAAATATCTATATACATATTTATGTAAATGCATAAAGACTGGAAACATGCAAACTAGTCATCTTATTACCTATGGGTGTGCGAAAGAAGAAAATTCAATTATTGCTTTGAGTTCCATGTTCGTTCATTTCTTCCAGTGGTCTTTTATACATGAATATTTGTGTGTATTTTTTCTAAAGTACCATGAAGGAAATAAACTAGTGCTCAGCTTTTTTAAAAGTCTGAGGATATTTCCAAAGTGAAACAAGGAACAGAAACGTTAATATAATTCCATAGATTATTAAGCCCACTGGTGGTACCTATATTCTGGAGCAACATAGGGATTTTAATGCACCTTTTTCAGAATTATGTTACCTCATAAAATAATATTAATTGCCCTTGTCCAGTGAGTTTGTATTGCCAGGTTCTCTCTTGCCATTGTGATAAGTAATGGTTTCACCTTCGTGGAATTTATAAGTCCAGCTGTGAAAAAATATGAGTTCAAATAATGTGCCTGGTGTCCACAGACTGTGAGGGGAAACATATCTTCCCTTGAAAGTTATGAATTAGGGAAAATAATTTTCTTAAAGTGATTCTCATAATCGTGTCGACCTCAGTAAGGAAAAGTCTTGTGTTTTATAAATGCAGCACAGGAAGGCAATATGGTGGAGTTGAACAATTGGACAAAGAGCTTGTACTCTTTACACCTGCTTTAACTGCTGATACTCTACACCTGCTTTCATTACTGGTGAATTGTAGCTTTTATGATTTTATGTATTAAAATTTGGTTAGGGCCAGGTGTGGTGGTTCATGCCTGTAATCACCGCACTTTGGGCGACCGAGGGAGGTGGATCACCTGAGGTCAGGAGTTCCAGACTGGCCTGGCCAACATGGTGAAACCCCATCTCTATTAAAAAAAATACAAAAATTAGCTGGGCATGGTGGCGCACGGCTGTAATCCTAGGTATTCAAGAGGCTGAGGCAGGAGAATGGCTTGAACCCGGGTGGGGGAGGTTGCAGTGAGCTGAGATCATGCCATTGCACTCCAGCCTGGGGGACAGAGCAAGACTCCATCTCGAAAAAAAATGTTGGTTAGTATCACTTTTCCTGCTTATCCAACAGTATTATTGCATAGAATCACTAAGAAAATATATATATTGAGTGTTTGAAACTATTAAATGCTATGCCAACTAAAGACTATTATTAGTGTTATAATAAGTAAGAAGGAAGAGGAGGAAGAAGATGGCAGTTTATTGCTTTCTGCCTGAAGTACCCAAATTTGTGTCTCAATTTCAGGGTACACGTTTTATAGTTAACTTTGCTACCTGTAACTGAAACATTTACAGTGGGAATTGGACAAGAATAACCAGACAACTTGAACTAAGAGTTTTTTGTTTTTTTGAGACAGAGTCTTGCTTTGTCATCCAGACTGGAGTGCAGTGGCTTGATATCAGCTCACTGCAACCTCCACCTCTCAGCTTCACGCGATTATCCAGCCTCAGCCTCCTGAGTAGCTGGGACTGAAGATGTGCACCACCACACCCAGCTAATTTTTGTATTTTTAATAAAGACAGGTTTCACCATGTTGGCCAGACTGGTTTCCAACTCCTGATCTCAAGTGATTCGCTTGCCTCAGCCTCCCAAAGTGTTGGGATTACAAGCATGAGCCACTGCTCTTGGCAGAACTAAGTCTTTTTAAGTGTTAAATATAGAAAAGCTTTTCTAGATAGACATGGTCCTGTTCATTGACTTGACTAAATATGGATAGAAGTAAACAGTTAACATGCCTTTTAGTAAGCATTACACAAGGCAGCAGTTTCTAAAACAATACTAATTGGTTTGAATTCTCTCAGATGGGTTTCTGTGGTGGTTGATGCCTATGTAAGGCATCTTTTCTTCTTTTGGATGGAAAATACTTGTTCAGCTACAAAAACTCTTGCTAAGTATGTGCAAGACACCTTGATGTATGTGTTTGTATATATTATCTCATTTAGTTCCCACGATAACCTTGAGAAGTTGATGCCATTATTCTATTTCACAAGTAAATTTTGAGTAAGACACAGTTGAATCTGATTTAACTCAACTACTGGAACTGCTTTTAGTTTGTTCCCTCTCTTTCCTCCTTTTTCCTCCCCCTTTTTCTTCTCTTTTTTTTTCCTCTTCCTCCCTTGGCTGTTCATCATTTAACTCTCTCTCACACACATCATATTCTAACTTGAAACTAAAGAGAAAATAGAAAGGGAAGAGAGTGTACAATGACAATCTAGAATTTTTTTTTAAGAAATTGCTCACATATTTAATAAATAGACTAAAGTCGTTCTCACACTATGCAACTTGTTTTGCTCAATATTTTGGCATTTGAGTTTAAATGGAGAAAACGCTTGCAAAGAGTTTGAAGTCAGATTTGCATTACCTGACATGAGGGTTAGGCTTATCTGCAGCAGAGTGTTTATCTGCTTTTCCAGTCCTGCATTAATGCCAAAACAGAAAGTGAGCTTTAACTATGCAGTTGTCAATATGTAGCCGATAGACTAAGTCTTCTGTCTTATCTGTCATTAGCTGTGGATAGGTTGTGGTGATCTTTGAAAGCATTCTTGTCTTAATGACCGATAAAATATGCAGTAAGTATGAATTCTGTGTCTGGGTACCAAAAGAGCAAAAACAAATAAGACAAGACCCCAGGGATTTCACCATTTAGTATTGGAGAAAGATTTGAACAAATTTTTCCAACCCAACAGAATATTTACAAAATGGTATTATCTTGTGTGAAAGAGGCTTATAAAGAATTACTGAAAATACAGAGCTATGTGAAAAGCATGTGCACTAGTTAGGATTCCTTTGGTTGCAAGTAATAGAAATCCACTGGGAAACTGGCTATGTAATTTGCAGAACCCAGAGAAAAATGCAAGCATAGGCTCCTTGTTCAAAAAGCAGGAAAAACTTGCTAATTAAAGATATTAAAATACAAAGCTTTAAATTTTTCCCATGATCTCTCTCTCCTCCTGTCATGAAGTTTTGTATTTGCTATTTAATATTGCCCCCTTAGCCTGGGGGATATTTTTGGGGTGAATGCTGGCCCTATAGGAGCCTCAGGTCCATCTTGCCACTTGGTATACTCATGTGGCCCGCTGACTTTGGGGTTTCTTGCTCCCTTACCCATGCACCATGATTGGGTCTAGGACAAGGAAGTTGAGTCAAGTATCTTCCCTTCTCTCAGGAAATCGTCTAACCAACTTTAATGTTGACTGCCTTTCAAAGAAAATCACTACAGCAAAATTCAGTTCACCATAGAAACTCCAGGAATATAGATGAAATCTTTATTCTAAGGCTCTTTTGAATCCTGTAGTGCTCTGAAGCCATTCATTATGAGTATGTTTGCATTGAGTGCATGTGTAGACAAGCTGCTTCCTGGAAATTTCTGTTTGATGAGCTGGTGATAAACAGTGTACAAGGAAAACACAGAAAGCCAGAAACAGAAGGCCAGAGGTTTGATATAGACAGAAAGATTAATGTGACAGATCATGCTAGAGGTGTAAACACAATCCTGAATTAAATAAGTCAAATAAACATCTCACATGTGCAAAGATACTTTCCAGAGGCTCACAGGCAGTATGAGAGAGAGGGAGAGGGAGAGGGAGAATAGAAAAGTAAGTTGTTATAGTAAGGTATCATCAAGGATAATAAACTTTATAAACTACTGGGCTGTGAATCAGAGAAGATGAAATTTGGGGAGTTTGAAGAAGCAAGAGGAATAGAAAGCCTTTGGCAAAAGTACTTAGAGCACTCTAGACATAGTTTTGAAACGTGATTAATGTAATGAGGAAGAATTCGGGAAGGTGCCAATTTAAAATTCTGCCCTTAGGTGCCTTTATTTAGACAAAATATTGGAAAGAATGATGAGAGGCAAGACTGTCTGATATTAGGGGAGGGTTTGGCTCAGTTAGTATGGCCAGGCCCATTTGTAAAAAACACATTCATATTGAAAACCAGGGAAGGATTGTTAGCATATTTCTAAGAGTGCTTTTCTGGTTATAGAGCAATTTCATGATAGTTTAAGAAAGGATTTGAGACTGTACCTCATATAGGATTGATTTATAAAGTCAGAAAGCAGGTAGATTAGAGGTGACTTAGGGTCAGACTCAATCAATCAGAAGAATCTTTGCAGCAAATGTGGCCTATGCTCATTGCAATTAGAGCCAGTTAAAATTTCCCACCTATAGAGGTTGACGTGGGGGGGTGTACCTTTGGTAGTGTTTAAGCTTCTCTTCAGTCATATTGAAATAATTGAACCAGCTGATATTACTAAAAGGAATTTGAACTTTAAATTTCTTTAGAACTATTAGATGATTTGACCATAAATGATAAGCCTAAAGACAAGACTGATATAAATGTGGATGACAAAAATCCCTTCTTAGTTAAATTTCATCAGTTATCACAAAGTGCTCTTAACACAGGAATACACGTTTTTAACATATAGTGGTAAGAATTTGTTTGTCAAGAGTATGCAGAACCTTAATGTCATGCTTAAATGGGTATGGAATGATGGGAAAAAATACATTTTTTTTTCTCTTAATCTATTTTCTTTTGAATAAAGTCTAAACTTACTAGCAAGGCACTCAAGGCCCTGTGACATGTGGTTCTGTATGGACAGTTTGAACCTCATCTCTTACGGTATCATCTTTTCCTATTACCTTGCCAGTCACATCTGAGAGTGAACTAATCATTCTCCCAAAAGACCAGGCCCAATGAATAAGTTCCTGGCTACTTTCCCTCTCCTTGGGATCATTTATTATACGGAATGCTTAGTTCCATCCTCCTCTTATTCCAATTGAAATCCTATTCATCTCTCACAGTCCAGCTCAAGTCCCATTTTTCCTTGATCTTCCGAGTCAGAATTAATTGTTTGTCCTCTCAATTTTGCTTCTAATATTCAATGTATTATGTCTTATTAAACTTAGCTGTTTGTATTTTAGCCTTTGCCACATAAAACCGTGTGCATAATGGGTGCTCAATAAATATATAGATGCAAAATGAGAATTGGCCAGTTGATTTGATGTAAATCAACTCTACTCTCATAGCTTGATGTATTAATTACTACGGAATCTACACCATTATTCTGAAAAATCAAAGAAAAATTAAAATCGTGAAGTAAATTGTTGTGTAATATGTATTTTAATGGTTTTGGAAAATCATCAGTGGACTTGCTATTTAAATTCAAGGACATTGTCTGTTGCATACACAAAATTTATTCTATTTTATGTTTAATGCCTATAAATATTGAACGTCCAGTAGACACTGAATATAATTATAGCAGAAATAATCAAATTCTTTGGCCTATTTTGAGAGGCAATAAGCAGCCTAAGTATAGCTTCCTTTTTGCATAATGTCTATTTTAAAATCTTCTTTAATGACCTTTTTAGACTCATTCAGTTATTCTGAAATTATGATCTAGGTTTAGAGCTAGGAGGTACTGAACACACTGGGCAGTCAAGGCAACAAGGGAGACATGACAAGTCACTAAACACACATTAAGAAATAAAAGGAGGCCTGCCAGCCACTTGGGAGAAACATACTTTTACCTATAGTTTGCCTTTTGAAGAAAAGCCAGTGTAAACAAAGTTTTACAGCATGACTTCGGGACTGCAGATTGGCTGGTTCACATCCTTCAAATCTGTAAAACATCTATGGGCTGATTTTTACTGATATATTGGCCAAATATTTATTATAGCTTTTTATCCCCTTTCCTGAGATATGTTATGATTCAGCCCTCAGCTATTAATATATTTCTTGTCCATAGGATCCTGAAATTAGTCCCCAGGAGGGCAAGGCACAGGACTATGGCTGACCCACCCTGCTCATTCTCCAGAACATTCAAATTGGGCAACTCCCTGGACCTTGAGACTATAGGATCTGAAATAATATTATCAAGGTAGAAAGAAACAACACACATTTTCTGTAATTCTCTTTGTTACTTTAGTTTTGTATAGTACCCCAGGCACTCAATTTTCTGATTAAATCTCTTTGGGATGATCAACATTCTGAGATACTGAAGGCTCTTTACAGTAGAACTCTTAGACATGGTTCTCAACATCTTTTCAAGTACTCCCTTTCCACAGAACTAAAGGAATCTTTCTTTCTTACATGTACCTATTCTCTTTAGTTTTATAATTCAATCTTTTTTCTCTTCTTAGAATGCCCATCTATAATATCATTAATTTTTGGCTTGATGGAATTAATTTATAAATCAAGGCAATCATCATAGAAATTATTGAACAAATATTTATTGTGTACTTACGATGGGCAAGGCACTATGCTAGGCTCTGGTTATTTAATTGGAAAAAGACAAAGGTAGTCTAATGATCAGGCTATAGTCTAAATGGAGCTAAACCTCTCTGAAGATTTAAAATCATCAATCCTTCCTTATTCTGTAAACACTTTATTTCAGAGATGTTCATATTCTGCTGGGTTTCCTCCTATCTCAGGTACCTCCTTTGATTATTTGATGGATTCTTTTTTATAGTCAGTAAATGCTGTACTGGCTCAACATTTCCTTTCTCTTTTTCCTTGACTAGCTAATTGTGTCCAAATATAATGACTTTAAATACCATCTATATGCTAATGACTACTAAATTTATATCTTCAGCCCCAACCTCTTCCCTGATTTCTCCAGAGTCACATAATCAGTCATCTACTTGAAATGTCCACTTGTATCCATTACAGGTATCTCAAACCTAACAGAGCCAAACAGGATCTTTGATTCCTTCTTCACATAGCAGACTTCTCATTTCTACTTCTTTCCCATCTTAGGCAATGGGATTACCATTCACCAAGTTGCTCAGATAAAGCAATCTAAGCATTTTCCTTGATTTCTCTCTCTCAGATTTGTTATCAACCCATCAACAAGTCTATCGTCTCTCCCTTCACAATATCTCAAATACAGCTATTTCTTATCATTTCCATAACTTTGTCTCAGTTTAACCCATGATCATCTCTCCATGGAATATTGCCCTAAAAAGAGGTAGATATAGAATTTTGGAGGCTGTGGGATTGATGGTGAAAAGATGAGATGGTTATAATATGATAACTTCTATTTTCTCAATAAAATATAAAATGCAGTCATATATTGAAGAATGAGGTTAGGATTGATGTTGAAATCACTGATAAGGATGACCAGAGAAGAGACACTTTAATAAATGAGAGGTTGTAGTGGAGAGGGACAGGTTGGGGGAAGTGGCAAAATGAGCTTCATAGGAGAAAGGGGCTTTGCTGGAGAAAAGGAATCTAGTCTCGAAATGAAAATGGGAAACAAAAAGTATCACCTCTTTTTCTGAGGTTCAAAGAATTATAAAGAAAAATATAGCCTCTGCCTAGGTGGGCAGCAGAAGACTCAATTCTTAACTAGGATGAAAGACTGAAGAGGTTGTTCTAAGAGTTGCTGCTGATAAAAAGAGAATTCTGTTATAACCATTAGGTGCCTAGACGTCGGAGGAAGATACATTGGGTTCAAATTCTGGTACGTCTGTTTTAGTTTCTTTATCTTTAAAGGAGAACTCTAAGGGTACTACTTCATGTGACTTTAAAAATTAAATGAGATACTACATTTATAGTATTTACCTTAGTGTTTGGAACATAGTAGTTGCTCAGTAGACATTAGCAATTGTCAGTATTATTGTTAGCACAATTACAAATCCAATGAATTTTTTCTTCTTATCATCTTTATTGATACCATTTCTTCTCTCTTAGAACCTATGGTGGTTCTTGTTTATATACATAAACATTATGTATATAATACACACATTTATACATATGATAGTAATTTTCTGTCCTTATTTAATGCTCCGATTGCCTTTTTGACATGTGTTGTATATATTACTGTGTTTCCCATCATACCTACAACAGAGATGGATCATCTCAATATATATTTATTGGAAAAAAGAAAAATGAATAACTCAAACTTTATAATCCAAGATACTGCCATATACATCTTCCCACCCAAGTGTGGCATGTACTCTTGAATAGGACATTGTCTTTTCATATGTGTCCTGGCCTAATTGTGACCAGTGGGAAACATTTGTGAGACACAGGTCAGTATTCTAATATGTAGCCTGAAACAGCATGGAATAAATTTCTTTGTAGGTCATTTAACTCTTAATCATAAATAAAATCAGGATCACTTTTCTCCACTTCTACACATTTGACTCAGTAGGCGATAGACGCAGGACAGTGTGGGAATCACAGTCCCACATCTATCTTGGTTCTCTTGAATCAAGTGAACCAAGATAGGTGGTTCTTGGTTCTCTGGGACCATCAGACCCCACTGCAGGGCTGGCCTCTTCTCACTTCTCAGTTGTAGGAGGAGAAGATGGAACAGGGGATGCAGAGAACTAGTGAGATATTTGCTCTACTGATGACATAGAAATGGGGATTTCCCTACACCTGAGTGTGGGAGGTCCAAGTAAAGAAATGGCTTGTGCCTTTCTGGAATCAGGGTTTCTGGCAAACATGAACCAATCTTCGTCATACTTGCCACGTAGATATTCCTCCCCGTAAGGTCAAAAGCTATTACTTGGGTAGAAAAACAAATAGATTTAAAACAATTATTCCATTACCATTCCCTCCTGAAGTCTGGAGAAGATAAATGATAAGGACCTTCTCCCACCCTCGCTATTCCACCACCAGAAATGCTACCCATTTTAGATGTACTGTTCATATTGTTTGTAAAAGTAGACTGGTAGTACTGTTAACATGATTATTAACTGCAGTGTAAGCAATGTTAAAATAACTTCAAATTATTTTACAAAATCTGTCATAAAAATGCTTACCAACAAGCAGTGATACTAAATTTTGATGTGGGAGTATTAGTTATTATCCTGAAGGGAGAGGGGGAACTTTACAATACCTATTTAGTTCTAAGACAAGGAAGAGTGTTTAGGCCCAGAGAAAGTCATTATGCTTAAACTTCTGATGATGTTTTCTTTGAAAAATGTGTCTCAAACTAGAAAATAAAACTAATTATCTCATCTAAGTTATCTAGAGACATTTATGTTTATCCGTTTGATAAACAACTGCAGGTAGACACAGAAGCTGTGTTTGCAGTCTTGAACCCAGCAATAGTGCATTAACAAGATTGGGCCAAGGCAAAGGGACTTATGTGGCACAAGATACAATATATTGATTGTGTTCTTTTGGCTTAACAAGGTGGACCTTGATGTAGTCTTGTCCTGGCCTTTAATATTCCTTTCTTTCAAGTGCCTTTCTAGTGGGCAAAAAAAGTCTCTTGGATGCCCTTAACACACTTTCCATCACTTACCAAAGTCAGTGCTTACCTTTTAAAGTTTGCAGCCCAGTAGATAGTAACTACATCCCTAGAGGCTTAAGGGAAACATGTTAAACCAGATCAGCTTGTGTGTCAGAGGGAGTGGAAATCTGACACTTAGACAAGTGCTGATTCTTTTGAGTGCATTTCCAGGCTGCATTTTGCTGAGTTATATGTTTGTTAACCATAATTGTCACATCTGAAATGACCCATAAGATTAGCAAAGTTATATAAATATATCGTTCAATTTTATTTTAAAACAGGCTACCAAACATTGACTTTCTCTCAAGCAATCAGAATAAGATTTTTTTCCTTTCATTAGTAACAGTTCTCAGTGGACCAGGAGACTTTAGGAAACATTGTTGAAAGATTTCATTGTCAACATATAGGTTATCTACTGGATTATGATCTGTTTTGGATAGCAGCCATTTGCAAAATATTCACAGTATTTAACAGCTGGTTCTATTATAGAATGGCAGCCAGCTCCACTTGATATGTCAATATCAACTCAGGTTATGGGCAGAGTATTTAAATAGAGCCAAAGAATTATTTCACGTGGTTGGGTGCCATATTGTAAGGCAAGGTTAGCTTAAATAGATCTGTTACCTTTTAGTGACTGTTATACTATGTAAACTAGCCTAGGCATAGGCCAAGTACTGTTACTGGGTCTGCTTGGTCCAGATACTTTAAGAGGCTTCTCTTGACTCAGGTCTGTTTTAAGGCAACAAAGGATAAATTGAAAAATATTTACAAATAATGTGCAAATGTCAGCATAATTTGGGGGTAGTGCTAAATGTAGTCTTTCCTCAGTCAGATATTGGTGGAATGTTTAACTAGGACTGACCAGTAGAATGTGTGTGTTTCTCACTTGCCTGTTTTCAGATTTCTATTTATTTCTATCCCAAACAGAATTCTATGTTTTTTTTTTCTCATTTCAGCCCTGTGCGTGCCACTCTGTTTGCTTTCTGCAATAAAGTTAGATACCCTCATGGTAAAGTTCATTCAGCTGTTTCATCCTTAAAATACAGCTATCTGCTGGCTCCACTGAATTCAATGTCTTTCTGTTGTTTTTGCCTAATTGTCTCATTGACAGCCAGATGTTTACTTCTAAGGACATGAGTGTTACGCCTTGTCTTGTGAGAATTAACCAGTCCAATGACCTATTGTTACTCATTTCCTTATCTGTTAATAATATAATGGCATTTTCAAATTTTTTCTCACCCTCAGCTCCTGAGAAAATGTTTAGGGTAAAATGATGAACACATGTGAAACTGCTTGTATAAGGTAAGTAAATGATGGCAGCTGCTATACAGATAAGCTGCAAAACTTCAGTGGGTCCAACACAACACTCTGTTATTTATTTCTGATTAACAGCTGATGATGAGTGTGGTTGTGTGTCACACAGTGATTCAGGAATACAGTCACTTTCTATCTTGTGGCTCTGACCTCCTGTTGGTTTTCAGAATCCTTACCACTCCATCAGCAGATGTGAAAAGAATAAAAGGTCAAACTTAAGAGATTTTTATGGACCATCATGAAAGTAGCACCTATCACTTTTGGCTTGCATTGAATTGGCCAGAACTCAGTCCATGGCTGCACCTACAATAAAGCAGAAGCTATGTGTGCCCAGGAAGCAGGGGAGGACACAGATATTGGTAGGTTCTAGAAGCCTCTGCTACACTGCCGTTGTAAATAAAATGCTACATGAATAAAATTACCTGCATCATTGTTTGTGGAGAATAAACTTTTTATGTATTTCTGAAATAAATTCTGGCTGTTAACACTGTAAAGATCACTTTTAGGCCTACACATAAAAATGAGTGAGAATAGTTAGAGTTTAAAGAATTCTCTAGTTGAGCAAACCCCATCGCTTCCAACCATGTCATCACCACTTCTCTGTGGTTTCAATCAAATTAAACACAGTTGCTTTGTATCTAAGCCTCTGATCCTGCCAGTTTTAAGGAAAACTGAGAAACTGCTTTATGGGTCACTTGAAAATAGTGCAAGGAACTCAATCATTAAATATCTTTTGAGTGGAACTGCTAGTGACATAATAGAATAACACTCAACCTGAGCCCTGGACCTCTCATAATTCTATTATGTAAGTGATTCCCGCTTGTCAATATGACAGTTCCCTTCCTGTTGTTAGTGATCATTTTTTTCCCAACGTGGGAACTGGTCCTTTTTAAACGTGCAGCAGAGGAATTATATGTGGATTCCCTCACATTGTGTTCTTGTATCACCCTACGCATTTGAGAATGATGCCATTTTTAAATGTATATTCTGAAAGATTCTGGGCAAGGATATGGCAAAAATTTAAACATTTATTCATATCTATTGACAGTTTAACTATAATTTTAGATTTTTATTAGGAATAGTGAACTAATTTAAGGTGCACTTCTTGTAGGTAGAATATTAAAATTCCATAAAATGAATACTTTGCTTAAATAAGTACATGTAAAGATGAGGAATTTTTCATATCCCTCTGAAATATAGGCTGCTTTTGCAGATGTAACTAGATGAGATAGAAAGTGATTTGGACTCAGTCTCCTAGGATGGTTAAATCTAGGAAACAATCTTTGGGGGCTAGAGGGCAAACTCTTTGTTTTACAGATAAGAAAACTGAATCTTGGTAACTTCACTTAAGTTATATCTTTGAAGACTGCATTTATAGAAGGAAAGCAAATTCTAATAAATTTCTTGGAAGAGGACTTGCCGTGTTTTTACCAAAACAAAGCAAAATGCACACATGCACGTAACATGTGAATGCTATGAAGTGAGTATAAGAGGTAAAGGCTCTGGAGCAGCACTGTTCAATTGAAAGATAATGGGAACCACATATGTGATTTAAAATTTTTTAGAAGCTTTCTTAAGAAAGACTACAGACACAGGTTTGACATATCTCAGTTCAGACTAGCCACATTTCAAGTGCTCAGCGGCCACCTGTGGTTAGTGGCTACCACAGCCACTCTCAAACTTTCAATGTAGGTTTAAGTTAATTAAAAAATATGGCACACTCTTTATATCCTTAAGCACACAAAGGAGATCCCTGGAGAGGCAGCAGGGCACCCTTAAAATAAAATGATACTTCACATTATTTTTTTGTTATGATGAGCAGCCTAAATCTGGCTTTTGGTGGAATACAATACTGTAGCATTTATTAAGCAGACAGATAGCTGGAATCCATAGACCAGAGGTTGAGAATACCTCATTCCTTTTACAGTATAACATTTCCTGTCTCTGGATGGAACTTCACCATAAAGTCAGATATTGAATAGAAATAAGTAACATTCATTAAACCACAAATTATACTAAGATAAAGGAGTAGAAGAAAAAAGAACACAACAAATCTATAGCATTTACTTTTGTTGCATTTCAAGATCAATTTCATATTAAAAGCGATTCCTAAGAGAGCAGACATAATGATTTTCATAATAATCTGCTCACCATGATGATGCTTGTTAACTTTAAATAGTGACATGCTTTGCAGGCTCTTACAGCCATTAGAGAAGAGTCTGTGCATTCTTGAGGGTAGGGAAACATGGCAATTTGTGGATAATTTTCTGACACGCTTAAGCACAGTACTTAGAGGGATCATACTTGAATGCTGAATGTACAGAGAATAAAATCTCATTAATGCAGACCAAGATAATTTAGAATTTGGAATAATTTTAAAGAAATTGAATTAGCAGTACACAGCCCCAAACGTAAATGTAAGGGCTTTTAAATCTGACACTCTTGGAATCAAATCCCAACTCTGGCACATGCTGTCTGATCTGGGGCAAAGTCTCTTCACTTCTCTGAGTTGGCTCTCTTGCCTGAAGAATATTGTCTTCCCATGTTCCCTGTCTTTTCCAGCCTGGATGCTCTCAAATTCATCCAGCACATAGCGGGAGCTAGAGAGACTGTCCGTGGTCTACTTGCAGGCAAGGTAACCTAGTGGTGAAGGTCATGGTTTCTGGAGCTAGACTGCTTGGTTGGAAGCCTGGCTCTTCTACTTAGCTAGTGGGCCATCTTGGGCTAGTCACTTAACCTCTCCATGCCTCAGTTTTACAACTGGGTATAATAATTGTGTCTATCTCCATGGATTGTATTTAAGATTAAATGGAGTATACATGCTTAGGGCACATCCTGGCGTATAAATTGTTGCCATTAAGTATCTATCTATCTACCTTATGACTTCATGCTTAAGATTTCCCCATGGATCCTTCTTATGTTGAGGATGGAATTAGCACTTCTTAGTGTGATATACAGGCTGTTCCTAATTTAGTTCTCACCTACCTCTGTAGCCTTATTTCCTTTTCCCCCTACACAAAACCTGGACGTTAGTCAAACTAAAACTACTCATAGTTTTCCAAGTCTTCCCTGCTGTGAAATAGCTCAGTGGTTAAATGCCTAGGGCTTTGGAGTCAGTTGCCCGTATTCAAAGTTGGGCTCTAGCACCTAGCAATTTCTATGACCTTGGAAGTTACACAGGCTTCTATGAACCTGCTTCCTCAGGTTATTAGAATGAGATGAGGAATAAATAAAGTGCTTGGCACAGTGCTTGTACACAGTAAATTCTCAGCTGTTGTGTTCTCAGATTGAAGGAACTACATTTTCCCTCATTTTTATTTGGCTTTTCCTTGTCGTTCAAAATGAAGTTCAAGTTTTACCTCTTAAGGCAATCTATTTTCACCTCTACTCTATATCCTGAATATCACTCTCTGTCCTGGCATTTATTCACACTGCACTATACTTGTTAATTTCCTTAATCTGTTTCCCTTACTGGCCTGGGCAGGTGAGCATCTTTGTGTCCTGAAGCTTAACATGTATGGGTTATTTAATAGATATTTATTGAGGAAAACATGCAATAAAATAGTTGTGAGGATTAAGTGATATTACTTGTCTTGACTATTTGGCACATAGTAGGAACTCAGTAATTACAAACTTCCTTTCTCTTAGACTTATCTTTAGGTATTTATGTTATGAAGGGTAGGTTTTAAGCTTTACTAAGAAAATTAAGAGTTGCTGGACTCAGTGGCTCACGCCTCTAATCCCAGCACTTTGGGAGGCCAAGGTGGGTGGATCACGAGGTCAGGAGTTTGAGACCAACTGACCAACATGGAGAAACCCTGTCTCTACTAAAAATACAAAAATTAGCCAGGCGTGTTGGTGCGCACCTGTAATCCCAACTACTTGGGAAGCTGAGGCATGAGAATCTCTTGAACCTGAGATGCGGAGGTTGTAGTGAGCCAAAATAGCACCACTGCACTCCAGCCTGGGTGACAGAGGGAGGCTCCATCTCAAAAAAAAAAAAAAAAAAAAAAAAAAATAAAGAAAATTAAGAGTCATAAGTAAGGATCCTGATCAAAGCATAGGCATTTTAGATCTGGTGTCTATTTGGATACGTCTTTGGTCACCAGAATAGTGACAGCAATTATCTGATCCACCATATCCAAATTATTCTATTTAATACAAATTGTGTTTTTTTTTTTACTCAAAGAATGTTGAAATAATATAAATATAGTAGGAAAAGTATAGCCATATACCTGCAAGCCCACTCATAAAACAATAATAACAGCTAATATGTACTGAGCACCTGTAAGTCAGGCACTGTGCTAAGAACTTTACAGCATTTATCTCATTTAAATCATACCAGTTTTCTATGAAGAAGGCAGAATTATTGTCTCCATATTATATGTGAGCAAACTGAGGCACAAAAATGATACTTGAGGCAATCAATAATGTAGTTTAGGCCAGAGTGGAGGTTAGATGTCAAGAAAGGATTTATGTAACACTGAAATTGTCATTTGTGTAGATATCAGCATTAGCAAGCTTGGAGAATGCCAAAGCTTTCCATGGAATGGAAATAATTATGAAGGATTCTCCATGTCTGTGCTCAAAATTATAGTCATGTATTACTTAATGATGGAGATATATTCTGAGAAATGTGTCCTTAGGCAATTTTGCTATTATGTGTATATCATACAGTGTACTTATACAAACCTAGATGGCATAGCTTACTACATACCTAGACTCTTGATATGGCCTATTTTTTCTGGGCTACAAGCTTATATAGCATGTTACTGTACTAAATACTTGAAGCAGTTATAATACAATGGTAATATTTGTTTATCTTAACGTATCTGTATTAGTCTGTTTTCATGCTGCTGATAGAGACATACCCAAGACTGGGTAATTTATAAAGAAAAAGAGGTTTAATGGACTCATAGTTCTGTGTGGCTAGGGAGGCCTCACAATCATGACAGAAGGCGAATGGCACACCTTACATGGTGGCAGGCCAGAGAGAAGAAACCCTTTATAATATCATCAGTTCTTGTGGGATTTATTCACCACCATGAGAACAGTATGGGGGAATCGCTCCCATGATTCAATTTTCTCCGACTGGGTCCCTCCCACAACATGTAGGAATTATGGGAGCTACAATTCAAAATGAGATATGGGTGGGGAAACAGCCAAACCGTATCAATATCTAAACACAATAAAAATGTGGTATAAAAGATAAAGAGTGGTCCACCTGTATAGGGCACTTACCATGATTGGAGCTTGCAGGACTAGAAATTGCCCTGGGTGAGTCAGTGAGTGAGTGGTTGAGTGAATGGGAAGGCCTGGGACATTCCTATACACTATGGTAGGCTGTATATACACTGTACACTTAGGCTACAGTAAATTTATTAAAATATTTTTCTCTCTTCAATAATAAATTAAACTTAGCTTATTATACCTTTTTTTACTTTGTAAACCTTTATATTTTAAAATCTTTTGGACTGGTTTGCAATAACATGTAGCTTAAGAAACAAACACATTGTATAGCTATAGAAAATATTTTCTTTATATCCTTGTTCTATAAGCTTTTGTCTATTTTAATGTTTTTTTTTTTACTTTTTAATCTTTTTTGTTAAAAATGAAGACACACACGCATTAGATTCGTCACACAGGGTCAGAATCATCATCACTGTCTTCCACTTCCACCTCTTGTCCCATTCGAGGGTCTTCAGGGGCAATAACATGCATGGAGCTGTCATCTCCAATGGTAACAATGCCTTATTCTGGAATATTTCCTGAAGGACCTGTGTGGGGATTTTCATGGTTAACTTTTTAATATATATATAAGTAGGACTATACAATAATGATTAAAAAGTATAGCATGGTAAAGACATAAATCAGGAACATAGTCATTTATCATTATCAACTATTATGTACTGTATATAATTGTATGTGCTATTCTGTTACATGATTGGCAGCACAGTAGGTTTGTTTACACTGGCATCGCTACAGACATGCGAGTGATGCACTAAGCTATGACATTATGACCAATAGGAATTTTTCAGCTCCATTATAATTTTTCAGCTTCATTATAATCTTATGGGACTGTTATAACCGAGCGAGTTGAATGAAAGTGCCATATTCTGAGTTCAAATCACGAGTCCTTTATTGCCAGCAACCAAGAGTCAGCTCACACCCAAAATCTCTTGGCCCCAAAGAGGGGGATGTGATTTCCTTTTATACCTATCTCAGAAGAGAGGGGAGGGGGAGTCTAGCTGAAGCAGAGTTTTACAGAAGCAGAACAAGCAAATTAGTAGGAGGAAGCTGGTAACCACAAGGCAGGAGGTTCCCATAGTTGCTGGTTACTAAGAGTATTTCCATGCAGTCATCAAGGTGGATAGCAAGGGGGACTTTTCATGCAATCAATCACCAAGGTCCAAGGAGAGTTATTCACAGTAGCCGATGTGCTTGCCAAGTGGGATGTGGTTACAACGGTTACAAGGCTCTGAGTACAGTGTGACCCAGCTGTGCACCCAAGGGAGAAATGGCAGGGTGGGAGAGGCTAAAATGGAGTTTACAGCTAAGATGCAGTCAGTTAGGCTAGCACAAGTTAGGCTATCACAGGACTACCATTGTATATGCAATCCATCATTGAATTGTCATTATGGGATGCGGGACCATACTACTAGATGGTGGAGGAAGCATTCTCTGAAGAGATGGAGGTATAGGGAAATTTTGTTCCCATCAGTGGAAGTTTTAAAACTTACGGCCAACATTTCTGGTACAAAAAGGAGCAGGAGGCTGGGTGCATTGGCTCATGCCTGTAATTCCAGCCTTTTGGGAGGCCAGGGTGGGTGAATGGCTTGAGCTCAGGAGTTCAAGACAAACCTGAGCAACATGGCAAAACTTCATCTCTGGTAAAATACAAAAATGTAGCTGGGTGTGGTGGCACTCACCTGTGGTCCCAGCTACTTAGGAGGCTGAGGTGGGAGGATCGCTTGAGCACAGGAGGTTGAAGCTGCAGTGAGCCGAGATCATGCCACTGCACTCCGGCCTGAGTGGCAGTGAGACCCTGTCTCAAAAAAAAAAAAAAGAAGAAACAAAACAAAAAAAGAGCAGTAGGAGAGAGGAAGTACAGTATCTGACTGTGAGTTTGAATTGAGATGGATACAGGGAAGGCCTGCATTTTGGGTGATGGCAAGAAATCAGAGGTTGGTGGCCACTGTTTAGTCTCAACCTTCAAATGGTGGTTCTTGAGGTAGAGTCTGGGGAATGATAGCTGTAGAAACTGGATTAAAGAGAATTGAAAGTAGCTGGTGAGGAAACACTGACAGCTAAAGTGGAGAATAAGACATCTGTTACTTTTTGCTATCCAGCATTCTTTTACCCTGCTGTTAAAACATTTCTTAATTTCCTTCTGGGAACCACCCCTGCCCACTTTCAGTCCATATGGACTTAGCATCAGAACTCGTAACTTTTCTTTAAGACCATTATAACAGTGCATTTTCCTGGTCACAAGGAGTGGTTCAGGATTCGTCCTGTTACATAAGCCAGTCAAAGTAGGTTTGTTTTTGTTTTTTATCCTGGTACTATTGGACAACCAGTCTTATTTTTCTATTGTGGGAGGGAATCTAGAAGAACGTGATGACAGGGAAGAGGCTGTCTGAGAATGAAGCCAACAAAGAGAACTGCATAGAAGGGTAAGGTAGAACCAGATCCTGATAAAACTGTTGCTGGGGGGGTGCCTCTATACCCAGCCCCGCCTGAAGTCAGGACCACCCCCTAGTTTTGCTTAACCCCATTTAATCAGTTTCTGTCATTTTTTAACAAAGCACTAACTGCTCGTAGGGTAACTCAGCTTCTTTTTGAAGAAAAGCAGTAAGAATCCTTCATATCCTAATGAGAAAATCATTGTATTTTTATGAGGGTAAGATATATTTGGTGTAGAGAGCATACAAATCAGGTGATCAGGGTTCTTATTATTAAGCCAAAGGGAAGACAGTGTTTTAGATGGAAGAATAATTAGTAAGTTTGACTACAGACTTATGCATTTTTCCTTCAGGCATGACCACATTATCAGTTTCAACAAATATATTCTTGAATGAGGTTTTTTTTTTCCCCTTATTCACTAAAAAAATTACTTAGTGTATGAATGCGTATGTGAGCTGTTTAGATGCTTTTCTCCTCTCCACTCTACTGAGGGGCCTTGAGGGGCCTTTCAGTTTAGGGCTTTGAAACAGCCATCACTTTGCATCATTTACACCATTCTCAAAACCTGCAGCACTCTTCCTTGCTCCTGGCTGTTGGAATTGAAATATCTTTTTCCTCTTGTTCAGAATGGTGTTTTGATTTCTTATCAGCTGCCAGCTGGATTTGAAGGCCTATAGCCTAATCACCCAGATAGGTAGGAGAAGTTGTCATGTTTTGTCTCTGGCTGATAGGAATTAGAACACAAACAAACTCAAAAGAGTTACCCTTTGGGTAAGATTAAACCAGTGACTCTAATTCAGATCTTTCCACATTTGTATTATCTTGAACAAAACACTCTATCCCTTGACATTGCAGATTACAAGTGTTGGGAATAAAGAGAAAAAAGTGAATCCCAAGCCTTTTTATATTATGATACATATAGACATTATAATATTTGATAGGTATAGGAATAAATAGATGAAGCTTCTCAGTGCTGAAGGTGGCCAGGCTGGATCGAGGGGATCAGGAGCTCAACCTACCTTACCCTGTTCTTGGCACTCTGGTTGGGAAGCTCCTGGATTTGTAAACCATATGGGCTGGATTTTGGTCCTGGCTCATCCAAAATGCCCCACTATGTTCTTGGGGCATTCTCCTTTCCTTTTGAGTCCTCAGTTCTGAATGCTTAAATGAGGAATCTGAGGTCTAGTTCAAATACAAATGCCATTTATCAGGCACATATACAAAAGCATTATCAGATATAAAAATGGAGGTTTTTTGAGATATACTGAGACTTTAAGCATGAAAGCATCTATAAGATCTTATTACTTAGAGCTGTTTAATTACTGCTAAGCACACTTACTTTTTTAAAAACAGTATGCCTGCATTATCTAAATACATGTATGACAGTATATGATGGACAGTGTGAGGGTCTGAGTTAAGTTCCCAGAGATTAGTCAGAGAATTTCTGAGTTGAATGCATTCAGATCCTCTATTCCCCCAATATAAAAGGAGACTCTTTAAAAATCATCAGGGTATATTTGCATAGAACATCATGCAAATGCACAATATACAATTGAAGATGGTTAGAGCCAACTCCAAGCTTATAAATCCATAGTCTTATACATTATTAACTAGCTTAACCCTCCTTAGTCACATATAATCACATGAAGTTAGAGACTATTTAGTTCCAGTAACATACTACGCCCTCTCCCAACTCGCCACTTCCACTCCCTATCAATAGCAAGTACTGACTACTTTCATGGGACAAGGCAGCACTAGTACACCAGGTAGGAATATTTAGGGACAAATGATCAGGAAGTAAGGAAGCTAAAGTTACCACCAGGGAATGCTCATTTGGGTAGGCAAACCCAGGGTCCAAGGGAATCAATAATCAATGATCATAGTCCAGGTAAACTTTGGCAATGATATGAGGAGGTTTAAGGTGATGGAATAGAGCACCATGAAGAAGACTTTGGAGTCGGAAATATTCAGTGAACCAAGCAAATTTTGGCTTTAAAATGGTCTATATGTGGGTAGTTATGTTACAGACACTAGGATGAAGTTCTGGAACAACTTCAAGGGTAGAGCTTCAGACTACTGGAAAATCAAGGGCAAGAAGAAGATTAATGTTGAGGAAAGAAAACAGTTGTGTTCACTGAATGCACACAGGCACCCACAGAAATTAATGGACATATGTGAAGTGTTTTCGTGCACGACTCTGTGTCAGATGTTTACACACACTACTCCATTTAATTCTTGCTAAATCTCCAAATGACATTGATTATTCTTTTTGTAGATGAGTCAACGAGACTTAGTAGCTACCAGTAGTCACACAGTTAGTAAATGGCAGAAACAAGATTTGAACTCAGGTCTGACTTCAAAGTTCATTTTCTTTTCATTGGTATGTAAGAGATGTTAAGTAACTAGGATCTTGGGAGTAGAGACCAAGGAAGAAACACTCAGTAAGATGGGTAGGATACTAACATAGGTTTTTCTACTGTAACACTGGTTTTGGAGGCAGGTGTACCTGTGCCTTTGGTCAGGTTTGATCCATGGAATGGAATAAAAAATGGACCTAGATCAGGGGTCCAGAGGCACAGAGTAGAGACTTGGGACTAAATTGTGCCTGACGCTCCATTTGACCGTACACTGAATTTCTTTCAAATATGACACAACTAAGGGAAGATATTTTCATATGAAAAATTATGGCATGTTATAGTTTTTAGGACAGCAGTTTGAACCTCAAAATGAGCCAGGTATATTTTGATATCCCTTACTTAAATTTAGTCAAAAGCAATCAAGTCCTTCTGTAATAAATTTGTAATTGGAAACAAATCAGCAATAGAATTAAAATGGAAGCTTCTCATACCCTGATCAAACATGTGGAGTTGAGGTTTTGCTTTCATTGATGTGTTCAGTCTTTTAGTAGAGATATCAAAAGAAGGAAAACAGAATAAGTAAGAAGGTAGTAAGAGTGACACAAAAAGTCTTGAATATTAGAGTCTAATCTCTTTGAAGGCAGATTTCTGTCACTTAAACATGGCTTTGCATTCTGTGGCCCCTCAACATCTATGTCTGATTAATAACTTTACAACTGAGTAATTTGTGGTCTTGGAGTATACAACTGCTAACAGGTGAAGTAGCCTAGTCTACGCTTTACTTAGAAGTATTTATATTTGAGTAAATTTACAAAATTTACATTGTCGTAAGTAATCAAATGTCTCTGTGGATAAGGGTTATCAAGAAATGGTGTGAAACCCCTTCATTTGTAGACAACCAGGCATTTTAGAGCTAGAATGACCTTTGTGGATCGCCTCTCCTATTTAAAGGTCAGGATGCACTGGGGAGAGGACATACCTATAACCGCTTAATGAAGAATGAGTCTGAGAAGCCAAGATTTTTAATTGTTGGAAATTTTTCTTTATTCCATGCTTTCTAGACTATTTTGTTAGTTTCATGGCTATTTTTTTTATCTGTCTCTATATACTACTATGTATACTAAAACTATAGTGATAGTGTGATAATTATGATTTGCATAGCAATTTGCCTGTTCTCAAAGTAATATCCACTATGTTACTTTCCAGTGTTGGTAAATACGGTCTTCAACCCTGTTTTATAGATGATGAAACTGGGATTAAAAAGGGGAAGTAACTTGCTCAAGATCATACAACAAAGATATACTAGAGCTGATTCAAATGCAGATTCTTTGAATATGGAATATATTCTTCTTCCAATGTACTGATCATAAAGGCAACCATATCTATTAATCCTGTGACACTTTTGAGAGTGCACTATTAATGGTTTCACTGGCAAACAGCCAGTTCCATATTAAACAAACTGGGATAGAACATGTGGTCATTCTTTAATTCACTCTATAATATTTAGTTAGCCAAGAATATATCAGATGTCTAAAATCAAGGATGTGATGTTTAAAATGAGACAAATGCAGCTTCTGCCATTGAAAAGATTATAATTTTGTGAGGGCCATAAGCAAGCAAATTGAGGCAATTTCAATATAGTATGGATATAATCTAATGGAGAAAGGAGGAACCTCAACCTCTTAATTTAAATTTGAAGAACTAGGAAGATTTGAACAGGTTATTTTTAAATTGATAACTGAGGGAGGTAGATAAGAGAAAGATAAAGTCAGAGGTTTGCAGAGGGAGATGTGGTGAAAAAGAGAAAGGTAATCCCTGTAAAGGAACAATGTGGACCAGTTGCAGGGAAGAGCATAGCATGTATATGGAGCTTACTTCTTCTCCATATGCTGGTCATTCAACTATCAAAATTACCTGAAAAATATAGGCTACTGATCTACACCAAGAATTTCTTTTCATAGCATTAGGCAATGAAAATAATAAATGTGTCTCTGTGAAGTCAGCATATGTTAAGTATAAGACTAATTGCAAGACTAAAGAGAACATTCATAGTGGTACCTGAAGAAAATATAGTGATAGAAAAAAGCCATTTCCTCTCTACCAAAGAAATTACATTATGGAAATTACACCATCAGAATGAATTAATAGATGGCTTAAAAAATTCAATGCCCAGCAAACAAAGGCATAAATTAAGTATCATGAGAAAGGTTAATGTTAAGGTAACATTTGCTCAGTTTATATGAAAAAAGGACTGCATGGAGAAAAGGGGATGGGTAAAAAGGGAGCTTTGAAATTGGACAGCAGGAGAGTTAGCATACACATGACTGAGGGAGCTGAGGTCTGTTGAACTGCCTGGAAGTTCATGTTTGTCTGCAGGCCATTTTCAACCATCTCCAGCCAGGCTTGTGTTTATTGGTAAGTCCTTGGTGGTTAAGGTGGCAGATACACTGGTGAACATTGATGAAAAGACCAACAAGCTGAACTGATCCAGTTGGGGAGCTTCCTGTTTGCTATTAAGTAGCATTTTGCTCTCTCTTTTCACAGTACATTTCACAGACATTTCTGAAAAAGCCCAGCTGTGCTGAGATGGCCACTGAGGGGATACAGTGTGGTTGCACGGAGTTCAGAGACTTTTGAGAGCAGCTGAGCAAGCCCCACAGCCTTTAAACACTCATTGAATTGCCTTCCGGAAGCATATTCCTTCACCTTTGTGTCACATGAAAGGGAGCAGAGGGAATGGCAATGATCTGAAATGACAGACATGCTGGGTGAGGATGAGCTAATTTACAGGGTAGAATGCAGTCTCCAAATTAGGAACAAAGAGACTAAGTGTCCCATGTACTGTCCTGAGGCCTTTAATGGAGCCAAGTGAGAATATCCTTAACCGTGGGTAGAGTGGTCTTAAAGGAACTATTTGGGTAACAACATTTTCCCTCACTGAGGTTGGCTGAGGTTAACATTTATCTTGCCTGTCCACAGAAGCTGACTTCTGAATCTGACATCTCATCTCTCTTAAGATTGTTGATAATGTGTGTTCTTTAAATTTCTGTTTCCTAGGAAAGTAATTGCATTGTTCTTTTAGTGGCTGAAAAATAGAGGAGCTCTCCTTACGAACCCCCAAGGATATATTATAAGGCAAATAGGCTTTTCTGCTTGAATCATCTACTATAGAGCTAACCACTAAACTCAGAAGTTTCTTAGCAAAATACCTTGTGTGCACTAGCTTTGGAGGAAGAATTGGAATGCAATTTGACAAGATTGCATTCAGGCAAACATCTAGGGGAGAAAAAAAACAACTTCATTATAGCTAGAAAACAGAAAATGAAGATGTGCTGCTAAAGAAGTTACATGTCATTCATTTCTACAGTAATCAGCCTGTGTCTCCTCTTCCTTCCCATTTCCTAACACAATTTAATTATTATATTTCCTGATTGCAGACTGCATTTCTTCTATTTTTATATTTGATTACAGAAATATACTAGAAAAAAATAAAGTTTATGACGTATCCAATTAATTCAGGTCCCATTAGCTTGTGCCTACCTGTCCAGATTCACTTTTTACTCTTCTCACATCCACTTCTAATGGGGAACACCTCTTGCTTTCTCTATTTCCATACTTTTGTACTTGCTGGTATTTCTGCCTGGAATTTTCTCTAAGTAAGTTTCAACTTTTGAAGAAACTGTTTCTTTTTAAATTTATTTAGTGCTCAAACATGTTTCTTCCTTTCTCCTCCCATTGCAGGCAATTCTTACCTTCATTCTAGCACTTGGTATATATATCACATTGTCTCTTTATGTAGCTGTCTCCCCTCCCAGGCTGTGATTCTCTTCAGGACAGATCTAATATCTTTCTTATCTTCATTGCCTTGCACACTGTCTAGTCCACAAAGAGCACTCAGTGAATGGATGTCCAACACAACCATTCATGTTTGTGACATTTATTTTTCCAAGGTTCTTTCATTTCATATCTATATGATATGTAATTTTTACCTCTAATGAACAATCTTCATGTAATCTATATTTGCTCTCTCTGAGAACTAAAGATAGACATAAAGATTGGTGCACCTTGACTTGAGCACATAAATGCTACATTTAGTGGATTTATTTCTGCACTGTGTAGTTAACAGTCAGAATTGAAGAGCTGCTGATCTGAGTCTGAAGCCAGTTAGAAAACAAATCAAGTGGCAACAGTTGAGATCTGGAAGGCAGATCCGCTCTTGGATCTACTAGCATTGGCATTTTTCTTTGGCCTCAGGTCATAAGTGGCTTAAGGTCATCACTGTGCTTTGACACTTCTTGACCTGGAATTATGTAGCAGATCTCATCCTGACTTATTGGGGTCAGGTGTGTTCATATTGTCAAACTGCCTGTGACCTAAAAATGCTCACTTTTGTTAAGATGTGGAGGCTGTTGCCATCACAGTAGGTATTTGACTACTCTCACAGTATCTGTCTTTCAAAGCTTCTTGTTCTGGGTGCAACTCTGGAGGCAAGGACAGTGGCAATACAGAAGAATGATTAAGAGCATGAGTGTCTGGCTTTCCCGAAAGAAGACTGAGAAAATGATTCAAGCTCATAGATTGTATTTGGGAGGTGAGCACAGGAAACATGGGTAGGGCAGTGAGCAAGTGAGACAGGAAAGTTAAGATATCCAGTGTTGGGTATTTCATTTAAGCGAAGTGAGTTACAGCTGTGCACAACAGGAACCCAATGCTGGCGGGAAATTTAGGGAAACTGTAACCCAAGTTTATCTCACTCAAGGGGTATGTCATTGCTATATAGCTGCTCCCAAGGAAAATTAATTTCCTAGCACTTGTTCCTGCAGCTTCCCCTCAGTCTCAGAGATGCAGTTGCTGGCAGTGGGAAGTCTGGCAGGTGTGTGTCAAAATGGTAAGGCCCAAGGAGATGTGGGGGAGGGACCAACAGTATCAACTATAAGAAGATGTTAGAATAGAACTCTTCATGCTCCAGCGTGGTCCTAAGATACAATTGATGTGCAGTTTCAAGGTGAGATGCTACACCACTAAGTGGGCATTCTAAAGTAGATATTTTAAAGCTAGTTTCATGATGTGGAGCTCCTCATCTATTTCAAGGATTTGGAAATGTCAAGGGAATGTAGTTAGGATTTTATGATAAGAATTTATCTAGAGGAATGTGTCCTGTGGGCCTCACACTTGGATCTGCAAGTAGGCTTGCACCTTCCCTTTGATCAGGCCTGGGAGCTCTTCAGTCAGATCACTTGAAGAACCTCATATATGTTTTATGCAGTTTGGTGACACAATAAACTGGAATCTGAGCTCCACTTGAGACAACCTAATATGTCAGAGAGACACACTGATGAACTGCTTTGGCGAGGAAGTAAAGGTGAACTCCTGATCACTCTGACAAACTATTAGAGGAGTCATAGATGTTTCCCTACGGCCAGTATGCTGGACTGGACATTCTTGGTAACATTGTTTGTCAAGAATATTGCCCAAAAAAAGCAGTAGTGCAGTGAGAATATAAATGGATTGAAAGAGAACCAGGAGTTGTGACTGCAGTGGCCACCTGAATGAGAGTTATTGCCCATGCCGGTTTAATGATAGGAGGGGATTATCCATGACAGCGTCTACAACTGTTCATCTGCCTCCAGAGCATGCTATCCTAAGTAACAAGTGTACCAACCAGCAAGATATGTCCCTTTCTTCTAGTCTCTTTTCCTCAATCTTATCCTGGCAGAAAAAAAAAGCAACTTGGGGAAGAGGGAGACACATTAGTGGGAAGGAAGAAAGGACCATGACTCTTTCTCTCACTGTAAGTGCCCAACTACAGGAGACCCCCAAAGTAAGGAAGTTAAAATCAGATGTTGAAGCAAGTTTAGAGTTTGGATTATTACCTAGGGCTGGACAGTTGTCCACAGGACTTGCTGTTATTTGAAAGTAAGAAAAAAATGTTATGACAGTTGCTGAAGACCAAAATTTCATTTGAGGACGAGGGAAAGTCTTTTTCTCCAGTGTCAGAGCCAGAAGAAAAGTTGTTTCTTGGTTGCAACCTATGGATGGTGTTTGCTGAAGCATGGACTGTGGAAACCGACCTCAATTGGAATTCTAATTCTGTAACTAATTAGCATTGTTGTCTTGGTAAAATATTAATCAGGATTCTCCAGAGAAACAGAGCCAGTAGAATATATATATATATATATATATATATATATATATATATATATGTATTTATTATATAATATAGAATAAGAAAATGACTCATGGAATTAAGAAGTCTGGCAAGTCCAAAATCTGCAGAGCTGTTGCCCTAGTTTGAACACAGGCAGACAGGAGAATTTTCTTATTTGGAGGAAGGTTAGCTTTTTGCCTATTAAGCCCTTTAACTGATTAGATATGGCCCACCCAGGTAATGGAGGGCAATCTGCTTTACTCAGACTTCTGATACAAAATGTTATTCACATCCAAAAAACACTCTCAGAGAATCACCCAGAATGTTTTACCAAATATCTGGTTACCTCATGACCTAGTCAAGCTGACGCATAAAATTAACCATTGTACTTATAGTATATAAACCAATTTTTATAATCTCTTGAGTTACTTAGAGATTAAATGAAAAAATTTATGATGCATAGGCAGAGATAGAGGTTCCGAAAATGGTAGCCATAATTATTACTAATGGAAGTGTTCAGAGAAGCAAGAATTGGATCCAAGCTTAGGAAATAGAGAACCAGGAACAATATAGTCACAGGGTCAAATGTAGGCCAGTCATCAGACCAGCAAAAATAGAATGTCCCTAAGACAAGAGGAATATAAACCTAAGGTAAATTTTGTCTTTGACAAAGAGTGTTTTATATTGTTCCTGTAGAAGCGGGAAGGGGGCAGTGCAAAAATAGCTGAGTTAACACCTAAAAACACATATTGGGCAATATATAACAAATACGAGATTTTGGAGATTCAGGGATGAATAAGACATCATCTCTGCCTTTGAGGGTGATATAATCTATGATAGAGAAACGTTTGATAATTTCACAATTCTATCGTGCTTTAAGGGAGGCATCATTATAAAACATAATGGGAGTGATTTGCTATAATTGGGAGGTCAAGGAGGGCTCTAGAGAAGTGGCCTTATTTCCTTGGCAATTTCAAAGGACAAGTGGGACTTTGTGAAATGGATATGAGGGGTAGACTTTTGGGGCAGAGGAATAATAACATGAGTAAAGTCATGGAATATAATTTTACAGTCTTTTGGGGAACCGGATATGATGTGATGGTGCTCAGTTGCAATTTGAGTGGACAGCAGATGAAAAGAGTTCCAGCAAGGGTGCAGTGGACAACAGGGTTGGTAGCCAGGAAGCCTTAAAGGCTCTACTAAGAATTTTAGACTTAAATCCCTATAAAACACAAAAGTGTCATGCTCACACTGGTGTTTTACAGAGAAAAAAAAAAAAAAAGAAGATGGAAAATACTAGGTAGGAGTTTCTCTAGAACACTATAATCTTTTGTTTTTCTTTTTTTTTCCTGTGTTTTCAAAAGTGACTTTTTTTCAAGAAATAGCTTGCATAGCTTTTGGGAACCCAGTCTTTATCACTGAAGCATTTCATCCTGTCTTGCAGATTTGATTTAAGTTGAATTTAAATAGAGTTGTCCTAATCATATGTTTTAGAGTAGGGTTGTATGTGAGCAATAAATTTGAGTTGCGATTTATGCACACTCAAAATTATCATTAAATATTTTATTTAAAAATTGCCTTTTAAGTACAACTCAGCATAGTTTTAAATTCATTTAGTGAGCAGATATTTATTGAATACCAAATACTGTTCTAGACATGGTGTATACCGCAGGAAACAAAACAGAAAACCTGGCCCATTATATTTGCATCTTAAAATAGTTAGTCTTCTCACATAATATTCTTTCTGACACTCAGACCTTGGTGAACACTATAAACCATGTCTCTCAGGCTTTTCCCAACAGATGACACCGTTATTATTTTCATTTCATATTGGCTCATTGTGGACATGTTAACAAGGTAATAGACAAGTGATAGGTTTCTGTTCTTCTGCTGGTAATTATATTTGACAGGCAGTATTGTGGCTGCCTAAGGATATAGAAAGATTACTATCCATGAGACTGCTTTTATATCAAGAGAAGGTCTTCATTAGGTGTCCCTTTGTATAAACAGAAGAGTCCACTATAGTGTGACTGGCAAACATGGCTCTTTAGTAGCTTAGAGCATCCTGTTGTATTTAGTTTTAAATACAGTCTTGGGAAGTATGGGATAAAAGCCATATAGAATATTCATCTTCACTTGATCACTTGTGTATGCACATTCTCATCTTTTGACGTCTCATACCAAACTGCAGTTCAGTGAAGAAGAGTGTTTGAAGTTGCTGGAGAATTGTCTATTTTCTAGCTGGTGACCCAGCAGACTGATAAATATTCAGCACATAGTGAGTCCTCATCCACAGAAGAGAAAATGACATTATATTTTGAGGGTTATTGAGGAGCCTACCCTGTTTTTTTTTTGGTGTACTTAAGAAGAATAAATTTTAACTTATACTCATATTGGCTTTACAAATATTAAAAAATTAGCCAGTGCTCACAAAATATGAAGACAGCTTTTTAAATAATTTTTTTGGTAAGGAGAGAATTATAAATGGAAGTTAATTCATTTTCCTCTAGAAGATACATTAATACTTCCCATCAATTTCTCAAATTATTAAGTGGAAGAACGTTAGAATATTAAGTGTTGTAAATATTCTTTAAGTGGAGGTAATATAAAAGAACCTTCTATACCTTATTGAATAGAAATTCAGTAAGTGATCATAGCAACTGTATTCAGTTATCACAGGGTCACTTAATAAATCACTGCTACTGAGAATGTTAGTCTGCTGGTTCCTCAACTTTTTAAAATCATAATTTTGGGCTAATATAGATAATTGGAGTCAAAATAAAATAAAATGGCCTATTTTTTTTTACTTTTATTTCAAGATCGGGGTACAAGTGCAGGTTTGTTGCATAGGTCATGGCCGTTTGTTGTACAGATTATTTCATCACCTGAGGATTAAGCCTAGTACCCATTAATTATTTTTTCTGATCTTCTCCTTCCTTCCCTTTTCCACCCTTGGAAGGGCTCCAGTATGTTGTTCCCCTCTATGTGACCTGTTATTTTAGTTTTATTTCTTTTATTATTTAGATGGACCTAAAATACCCTTAAATATTACATTTGTACTACCAATGATGATCATAAACTTTATGTTGAACTAGGCACTTTTTGAATTGCATGTATTTAGGCCTCACAGAACTCTGTGAGGAAGATACTGTTACTTGCATTTACACAAGAGGAAACTGAGGCAGAGAGCGATTAAGGAATTTGCCCAAGGTCAAATAGCTATTAATGAAAGAGCCAGGATTAAACTCAAGCAATCTGCTTATTTTTAACCTTTATGCATTACTGCCTTGAAGGAAAAATCTGTTTATGAACACTGAAAAATTATTTGGTATTATTATCCAATTTCTATATACATGTAGTTTAAAGAACTAAACAGTTCCAGAAAGCTTTATAAGGAAGATTAATCCCTTGGAAACAGTTCCCCATTTCCCATCCCTAGAGGCAGCCACTTTCAATGCTTTTAACAGATTCACTTGGTGTTTTCATTTATATCTTTAAATAGCACATTTCTTTGCTACTCTGTGAAATTTTTAAGTTTTCATTTGTTACGCACGTCTCCACATATCTTCTCATTAGATTAAATATTCTGTTTATGTTATTACAACTGTGCATGTGCTATTGATAATCTAATCATGGAATATACTTGTTATTTCTTGCACAGCTCTTTGTTCCTCCTGTCATTAAGAATCATCGATTTTATTAATCTTATTTAGTTTACTGTGGTATTATCATAATTTATATTCAAACTCTCCCTAGTTGTGTAAATACCCTCTGAGACATTAACTCTTTTATGTTCTGGAATAAATCTCCTCCACAGTTTGGTCGATTTCCAGGTTTACTGTGTAGTTCATGTCCTGGGAATATCTTTGTGTCATGACTCTGGGATCCTCTTTGCCTCTGTGGGAGGAGAGCCCCTGTTCCTGTGTACCATGCTTACTCTTCTTCTTCTTTTTAAAAATTATTTGTTTATTCATTTACTTATTTTGAGATGAAATATGACTTAGCCACCCAGGCTGGAGTGCAGTGGTGTGATCTCAGCTCACTGCAACCTCCATCTTCTGAGTTTAAGTGATTCTCCTGCCTCAGCCTCCTGGGTAGCTGGGACCATAGGCACATGCCACCATGCCCAGCTATTTTTTTTTTTTTTTTTTTTTTGTATTTTTAGTAGAGACAGGGTTTCACCATGTTGGCCAGGCTGGTCTTAAACTCCAGGCCTCAGGTGATCTGCTCACCTCAGCCTACCAAAGTGCTGGGATTACAGGTGTGAGTCCGCTGCGCCTGGCCACTTACTCTTTTTAGCTGACCACTCTGGCTTGGTTCTCCATTAATTACGTAAGAAAGACTACAGGGAAGATAAGGTCTTGAGAACTTTCTGCTCTGAAGACTGTCTTATGAAGTGGGTTAATACTTACAAATTGCTTAGAAAACTATCTGGCACATGGGAAACAAAACATGTATGTTTTAAAAATAATGTTACCTTCGCTCTTGACTGGCAATTTGAAAAGGTATTGTATTGCTGTTTGTAAATCATTGTTTCTCCCTCAGGATTCTGAAAGCATTCTTCCATTGTCTCCCAGGTTCCAGTATGGCATTTGAGAAGTCCAATACTATTCTGACTTTTTATCTTTTGTTTTGAAATTCACTGTTTTAAATGTCATAATGATATTGGTATAAATTTTCTTCATCCTGCTGGTCACTGAGTGGACTTTTTCAACCTAGATATTCGTAACATTTAAATTCTGTAAATGTTCTGACATGACGTCTTTGGTGACTTCTCTAGTACTCTTACTCCTTTTTCTTTGGTCTTTTTCTCTTTCTAGCTTTCCTGTTATTTTGATGCTGGACTTCCTGATTCTTCAATTTTCATACTTGTCTTCTTTCTTATTTTACATGTATTTGTCATTTTCTTCTAATATCTGGAGACTTTGTTCACTTTATCTTGTAACGCTTTTCATTTCTGTGGTCCTCTTTCATATTGCAAAACTGCTTTTTCTCCTCCTGTGTTTTTTCATAGCATGCTCATTTTGTTTTGTGAGCGTGGTGTCCTTTCACTCTTAGGATATTAATCATGGTGAGTAATCAAGGGATAGTGATAATGAAGTGTTCTCTAAATGGAGCTCTCATATCCTCCTTCTTGGGTTTCTCTACAGATTTGCTGTGGCTTTTGTCTTTTATGTTAGGAGCTTCCCTCTTATGTTTAACCTGACTTTCCACTCACACTTTAAAGCTCTGCAATAAAACATTAATGGAAAGCTCTGTGCAACTGGAGATGTGATTGTTAACAATTAAATTCAGTGTAGGGTTAACCATTTCCTGAGAGCCATTCTCTCAGAAAATACCTGATTGTCAGTTTCTTTAAGTATTTTATTTTTAGTTTGTTTGTTTCCTTATAAAATATTCTTCAAAACTCCTGCCCAGGCAATAAGAGCCCATCTTTAGCATTCTGATTGCCATACAAACTTTCACTGATTTCTCCTGTATTCAGTACGGAATCTGCATTCAGTTGTGCGTGATGTTTCATAGTGTAGAAAATTAATCTCCCATCTTTTTCTAGGCTCATGGAGAGCAGTCATCTAACTGGGCAGAATGGCAAGAGGAACCAGGTGTGTTTCTAGTTTTTTTTTTTTTTTTTTTGAGATTGGGTCTCACCCCGTTGCCCAGGCTGGAGTGCAGTGGTGCAATCTCAGCTCACTGCAACCTCCATCTCCCGGTTTCAAGCAATTCTCCTGCCTCAGCCTCCCGAGTAGCTGGGATTACAGGCGCACTCCACCACGCCCAGCTAATTTTTTGTATCTTTAGTAGAGACAGGGTTTCACCATGTTGGCCAGGCTGGTCTCCAACTCCTGACCTTGTGATCCGCCTGCCTTGGCCTCCCAAAGTGCTGGGATTACAGGCATGAGCCACCACACCTGGTCTGTGTATCTAATTTTTAGGGAGACTTTCATCCCACATTTAGCTGCCACTGTCAAAAGTATCTGGTATTGTTAATTCCTGAGCCTCTTAAATCTGATGGTGCAAAATAAATTGTTTCTTGGCTTTTCTCGCTGAGTGTTTGAATTCAGCTTTTTCAGATCTGAGAAAGCAGTCATGACTCCTTCATCTGATTCTAAGTTTTCAAAATTTTTCTGTCCTAGTGACAATTCTCACAGCCTTTATAGGTATATAATCCTTAAAAAAATGGAAAAATAAAACTTAAATATAACTTTAATGAAATTTCAAGAAGGAGCAGTTGAAATTATGTGCATTTAGCCAACCATGTTAATTTGGAAATTTGTTTATAGAGATTTTTTTTGTTTTGCATAATTATCAGTTTATCTGTTAGATGTCTGAAAGTCTACAGTGGGGTATGTGTGTGTGTGTACGTGTGTGTGTGTACATGTGTGCATGTGTGTGTGCATTTATGTGTGTGTGTGTGTGTGTGTGTCTCAGTGTCTTATCCTTCCCTTCTCAGGAATCAGCGTGGGAGGGGGAAGGTAGCACATAGAGACACATAAAAGCACGGGAGAAGAAAAGCTGCATGATGTAGGGGAAAGAGCAGGAGCTTAGGAGGAAGAGACTGAGATTTAACTTTCTGCCGACTTTGAGTTATTAATCCTTTTGACATCTACTTTCCTTATCTGTGAAGTGATTAGAATAACATCTGTAGTTGCATTTTGCAGATGGAGATAAAAGCGGTCTTCTTGCACAAGCCTTAAATATGGTGCCCAGTGGAGGCCATGTTGTATTTTGAATGAACGGAGAACACTGGCCAGCAGGAGATGGGAAGGCAGGAGGGAATCTTTTTGAGAATATTTTCAGATGTGTCTAATTTGTATAATTATATCTACTTCATAATATTGACCAGGGCTAAACTACCTGGCTACAATATCTGGCTTCTGAAAGCCCCCACTAATTTCTAGATCTTTTAGTTAACCTTGCTATAGGTTATAACCTTACAATAGGAATTGAGTCACAGTGGTTTAACAAATGTGGAGTATGCTTTATACAAGACTATGAATTTGAGGCTAACTTAAATAGAGACTTTTTGGGAAAACTCAGTGTATGGCTTCCTAAGCTGGTGACAACAGTTGTGGAATATGTGTGTGTGTGTGTGTGTGTGTGTGTGTGTGTGCACACATGTGTGCATGTGTGTGAGAAACCAAAACAGATACTTTTAACAGAGAGTACTTCATTGACTTATGCATCCAATTCATTATCAGCACAAAGAGATTATCTTGCTCTATCCTGTTTAAAAAGAAAGCCTCCAAAATAGAGAGCAGTTGAAGAAAAATAATAATGAAACTATGAATAGTTCTTGAAAGGACACAATCCTGCTATATAGGAGAAAGAGAATTTAGAGTGGCATAGTAAAGGCCTTAGGCAATAGAAAAGTATTTAATAGAGTTGTTCATGTGGCTGTAATGTTTAGTTAGAAGGGAAGATAAAAGATAAGCTGTTTCCAATTTACCTGTAATCTTGAGTCTTCACCTGTCATCTTTTCAAGAAAGGCTAACTTTTTCGGCTTAAACATCACTTTCGTCAGTAGATTATAAACGCCTCTGTTTCAGCCAAAAACCAATAATAATAATAATAAAAGCATGAATAATGTGAATTATTCACCCCCTCCTTAATACTTCTTTTTTGCAAGGGAAGATGTTTTCCTTTTACTAAACAAAAACTATATTCAGGAGGCTCTTCTTAGTGTAAAAATAGGGGTATTGCTTCCTCAAACAACAGCTTCTATAGTGGGTTTGGTATTATATAATGTGTATTCTCTTTTAGAAAACAGCAAGGACATTTCTAGAATCCTTTAAATCTGGCTCACCACAATTTTCTGTCATTTGTTAGCTCTTCTGTGGTTATTAAATAGTGATGGCATGACAGGTGAGAAATTGCATTAATTGTGCAATAGAGAAAATGGAACAAATTAAATATCTATCTATCTATCTATCTATCTATCTATCTATCTATAGATATATATAAAGAAAAAAGTAAATAAAGCAATGTTTATAATCATTGGTTCTCTAGGACAACATCCAATAAATCTCAAGAGCTTTCTTAAAGCGTATGTGTGTCTGGGTGCATGTTTTAAATTTTCTGCTTGCATTAAGGCAAATCTTTGTTATAAAATAGTTTTGGGACCTTAAAACTTTACTGTCTCTCGCTCTCTTTTCTGAAGTTCATATTTTCCTTTTTTAAGTGGTATGTTTCAGAGCCCTGTATTTTTCTTTCAGAAATTTTTTAATGTCTGTTTACTGCCCTCAGGGTATTCTACAAATTCTTAGTTTTTCATTCAAGGCCCTCTACCCTCTGACCCCAATTTACTTTCCCTACTTTTTGGTCAATATTTTGCTATATAAATCTTTCCTTTCAGCCAAATAGGAATGCTTAGTGTACCCCACAGACCTTTTACTTTTGCCTCTGTGTCAAAAATCCTTTCCCTTCCTCTGCACTTATCTGCTGCTAGCCCTTCCTTAAGATTGGATGATTCCCTAACCCTCCTAGTCCAGATAGGCAGTCAGTTCATCTATCCACTGCCACACCCCAGCTGCGTCACTCAGGAACCATTTAGCATGAACTGGCAGTCCACATTCCATTGAAATATGTTATTTTAACTCTGCTTAGAATGTAATATCTGTGAAGGCAGTAGGTTTTATATTTGTTTCATAGCAATTTTTCCTTGACATTAAAAGGTTTACTTAGGTGTAGCTTATCTATCTGTCTATTAATCATCTATCTACCTATTTTTACTTTCTGCTATTTGCTCTCCCACTTGAATATAAGCTCCAAAAGATATCAGGAACTTTGCAAAGGCTACAGAGATTGTACATGGCAGACATTTCACTCTGCAGCTCAAGCTTTTAACCAGAAATCTACATGGGTCCATGAAGGTTGTTATTAACTCCATCATTGCCACTTCTAACTTTACTTACCTCTCAACAGGATTTTGACACTGTTGACCGTTTATTCTTTGAATGTTGCACTTCTCTTGGCTTCTGTGACACCTTTCTCTCTCTGTTTTCCTACATTCTAACTAATTCTCTTGTCATTCTCTCTTGACAGTTTAAGTATTGGTGGTCCCCAGTTTTGTTATTATCATTTTTCTGTGCTTTCTCTACAGTCCTCTTCCTACCCTAGTCCTCTGGACCTTAGTGGCATGACACATTACAGGATCACATTCAGTCATAACGTGTCAACACTACTCACTAATAGGAATTTTTATAAGTACTTGTGAAAAATTTAAAGTTTTAATTAGACTCACCTCAAAATTACCATTTTAAAAATGTCACACTCATTTATATTTCAATAGTGTGTGCCTACTTGTGTGTGAAAACATGGAATTAGACTTAGCTGTAAGTGAATTTCTCATAATTCATAGTCTATTTTATATTTGCTGAAAACATCCATGAACTATGATTATTGATGTGTCATTAATAGTTATAACAATTTTGAAATATTATAGTCTATAAACTGTGGATTTATAGTTATGTTTCTCTTCTTGATTGTATCCATGTGCACATTTTTAATAACAAAGAGAGATGAAGAAAATATGTATGCATCCACATCTTCATAGTATAGAAATGAGAATGAGGCTTTCCTTATGATCTCCAAATCAAAGACAAAGTGATCATTCAAATAGTGTGTGCAATAATGTTACTCATACTAACATCATGAATAAATATGAATGCTACTTGCTATACTTTTTAATGATAAAATGAGAATTTAAAAATTATTAGTAATACATTCTTGTTTTCTTGTATTACCTGTGGGGGTTTGAATCTGATCTTCAAAATATAGTTCAAAATAATTTTTATGTTAGATTAACCATATATGCATTTTTCCCTCAAAGAAATGACATTTTAAGATAATTAAATATGTGATTTTACTGATCCTATGTTAGTAAAATGCTTTTGTGAGTTTGACCTATGGAAGTAGTTTGGGAGTTCTTTGCTGTATTTGGCCAACTACTTTTGTTTTTAAGTGTGTGTTTGGTTTTCATTACAGTCTGAGTATGCTCCTGGGAGTTTGTCTCATTTGAATGTCATTCATCATCTGTCACAGCAGAAGAAAAGTTGAAAACCTTTGCTCTAGGCTATTTTATATACTCTTTTGTGTTTAACTCTCACCCATACGTTGATGACTCTTGAATCAATATCACCCATGATGACTTCTGCAGGGTTGCAGTCATGTAGTAAGCCACTTCCTGGGCATCTTTATGTGGATGTCCTACAGTTTTTGACTTAAAGTTTATTTTATCTAAGTGTAGGTATTCTAGCTCTGTTTTGATTTTCATTTGCATGAAATAATTTTTTCCATTCCTTCACTTTCAGTAAATGTGTGTCATCATAGGTGAAGTGAGTTTCTCATAGATAACATATAGTTAGGTCTTGTTTTTAATCTCTATAGCCACCCTTTGTCTTTTAGTTAGGAAATTCAGTGAAGTTAGGTCACAGGGAAAACTGCCCCTCAAATTGGAAAGACAGACAGGCAGAAACAAATAAGGAAGCAAAACCTCCAAATTGAAACTTGTGTGGGAACCAGGACCAGGGTAGAGAAACCTGAAATATAACTGATAAATGGCTTTAGGCGTAGAGTAGACAAATCTGAAAGTTTGAAACTCCATAGGGTAGGGGCATAGCGATAGAGAGGCCCTCACACTTTTGTGAGCTTTACCTCCCAGAGCTTGACCAGCTTCTAAGAGTGAAAAATTCCCTTATGCTTCACGCAGGAGGAGGAGAGAAGAAACCATGTGGACATATACCAGAGCATTCTGTTCTTAGCAAAACCTGCCTTTAAGAGAAACTATTTTATTTATCACAGCCTAAACTATAGGGGTTTTATCAGAGCCTGAACAATCTAGGGGAAAGGAAATACCCAACTCCAGCCACTTCCTAGCCTTCCACATGGGGGAAGAAAAATTCACAACTCCAGCCCACTCTAACCATCCTGTCCCACCTGAGGTTTTGCGGGTGGAGACTGAGAAGCACTTGAGAAATTCATAGTTCAGAGGCACAGTCTCAATAAAAGACTGAGACCTAATCATACAGAATGCTAAGTCCTCAACAACTTTCTACCGCATTACTAAAGGTCTACTTATTACAGTTCCTTTTACATAATACATCATGTCCTGCCTGGTTATCAAGAAAAAAATGGCAAGGCATACTAAAAAAAGAAAATACAGTTTTTATACAGAGCAAGTATGAAAGCCAGACTCAGATGTGGCAGGAATATCGGAAGTAGACCTGGAATTTAAAACAGAGATGGTCAATATGAGAAGGATTCTAATAGGTAAAGTAGACAGAATGTAAGAACAGATGGGCAATGTAATCAGAGACTTTGAAATTCTAAGAAAGGATTGAAAAGAAATGCTACAGAAGAACAAAATCTGTAGCAGACATGCACAATGCCTTTTTTGTGCTAATTAGTAAACTGGACATGACTGAGGACAAAAAAATCTCTGAGCTTGAAGATATGGTAATAGAAACTTCTAAAATGAAAAGGCAAAGAAAAAGAAAACTGGGAAACAGAACAGAACAAAACAAAACAAAATAAAAAGCCAAAGAACTGTGGGACAACCGTAAAACAGGTAAATGCATATAGCAGGAATATCAGAAGAAGAAAAAGGAAAGGAACAAAAGAAATATGAGAAGCAATAATGACTGAGAATTTTCTATAATTGTCAGACAACAAACCATACATCCAGGATGCTCAGAGAAAACTAAGCAGGATAAATGCCAAATACCACACACACACACATACACGCACACACACATACACACACACACACACACACAAACACACAAACACACACAGGCATATCATATTCGAACTGCAGAAAACCAAAGATAAAAATTCTTGAAGAAATTCAGAAGAAAAAACATCTTACCTTGAAGAGCAAAGAGAATTACCATTGATTTCTCAGAAATCATGCAAACAAGAAGAGAGAGGTGTGAAATATGTGTCAAGTAAAACAAAGGCAACTTAGAATTCTGCACCCAGTGAAATTATCCTTCAAAAGTAGAGGAGACATAAAGCTATTTTCAGACAGCAAAAAATTGAGAGACTTTATGCCAAGTAGACCCACCTTACAAGAAATGTTGAAGGTCTTCATAGACAAGGAAAATCATATCATTCAAATCTTGGATCTACATTAAAAAAAAGCATCAGAGAAAGAATTAGCAAAATTAAAATTAAAACATTTATCATCGATTGATCTAACAGATAATGGGTTTGTTCAAAATAATAGCAATAATGTATTTAATTATATATTCTTACCTAAAAGTGAAATGAATGACAGCAATGATACAGTGATGGGAGAGAAAAATTAGGCTTATTTTCTATTATAAGATTCTTGCACTCTCTATGAAGTAGTATTATGTTATCTGAGGGTGTGCTGGGATGAATTCTAAATGTATATTGCAAACTCTATGGCAATCACTTTTTTAAAGAAGTATATTGATATGCTAAGAAAAAAGAGAAAAATAGAATCTCATAAAATGATTAATGAAAACCTCGAAAAGAAAAAGACTGGAAGGCAAAAATAGAAGCAAAGACACAGGCAGTGAAAAGAAGGCAGTAATAAATACAGGACATACTAATTCACCTGTATCAACAATCAATGGTCTAAATATATCAATTAAAATATACAGAATATCAGAGTGGATCAAAAGATAAGATGGAACTATGTGTTGTCTACAAAACATACCACTTTATTAAAAATATATAGATTTAAAAAAGCAAATGGAAGAAGAAATGTATATCATGCTAATACTAAACCAAAATAAAATCAGACTAGCCATATTAATTTCTGACACAACAGACTTCAACTGAAGAAAAATTGTCAGGGATAAATAGGGCATTACTTAATTATAAAAGGTTTAATTCTCCAAGAAGATATATACAATCCTTTTTGTGTATATGCCTAATGTGAGAACATCAAAATACATGACTAAAAACTGACAGTACTAGAGAAATAGATGAATCCACTAGTATAGTTTGACAATTAGACACTCCTCTTTCATAAATAAACAGATTCTGCTGGCAAAAAAATCTGTAAAGACATAGCCATAATACCAGATCAATCAACTGGATATAGTTAACATCTATTAACTACATCATTCAATGACAGCACAACACACATTCTTCTCAAGCTCACATGGAACATTCACCAAAATAAACCACGTTCTGGGTCATAAAACAGACCTTAGCAAATTTCAAAGGAGAAATTATCATACGATGTCTGCATTCAGGCCACAATAGAATTAAAACAGAAATCAGTAACAGATTAGCTGGAGAATTCCAAAATTCTTGGAGATTAAACAACACACTTTTTTTGGGGGGGGTTTAAACAATTTATTTATTTATTTTTAGTTAATTCTTTTTTGAGACAAGGTCTTAGGTTGCCCAGACTGGTCTTGAACTCCAGGCCTCAGCGATCTTTCCACTTCTGCCTCCTGAGTTGCTGGGATGATAGGTGTGAGCCACCATGCCTGGTTTAAACAGTATAAAGGTGGCCCACACAGTGGAAAAAAAAAAAAAAAACAACTGGTAGGAATATGACTTCAGGTGAGGTTTGATTCAACAGCTCAAATGTTGTCACCACAGGCCTGGATTCCTTTGGCCTTTCTCAAGGTCTCTTTAATTTTCTTTCTTTTTTTTTAATTGCATTTTAGGTTTTGGGGTACATGTGAAGAACATGCAAGATTGTTGCATAGGTACACACATGGCAGTGTGATTTGCTGCCTTCCTCCCCTTCACCTATATCTGGCATTTCTCCCCATGCTATCTCTCC